>BSBK01012830.1:7500-67065 GCA_027943335.1 Chamaecyparis obtusa
AAGCTCTCGGTGTCTAGACTGAATATTAAGTTTGTAGAATTCCTTGGTATAATCTTCAACAGACAATTCCTTCTACTTCAAATTCTACAACTTCTTAAAAAAGTCAAGCTCATAGTCAGCCGATATGAACTTAGCTTTCAACTTGGTCACCATAAATCTCCACCGATTGATCTTTGTTTCACCTTCATCTTCTCGGTCTCTGTATAGTTCCTTCCACCAAAGAGTAGCATGTCCTTTCAACTTTGTCTATGCTAATCTCACCCGAAGAGGATCTTCAATTTCTTCTAGCTCAAATAAATCTTCAATTTCACCAATCCAATCAATCAGATTGTCGGGTTTCAAAGTACTAGAGAAAGTAGAAACTTCCATTCGGTAATTACTAAACCGAGCAGCAGGTCTAGGTAATCAAGTAGTTCTATCTTCACCATATATGTTCCTCCAATCATCACCACTAGATCTAGCATTTTAAAATTCTTCAGAAGCTTCTTCATAGCCATCCTTAGTACCAACATTCCAAGGTATACCGACAACAATTCTCATGATCTCGGTGACAATATCATTCTTCATCAATTCCAACTTAGATCTGAAATCTGATTTCACCTTCTTTGTAATCTTGGATTCAATAGTATCACAAAGATATGAAATAACTCTAGGGTCCAATCTTCTCAGAGGCATCCTTAAAGATAAGAGAAACCCTCTACAACAAACCCTCACTAACCACCTTGTGACAATTTCTAAGTTGCAACAAGTCAAATCTCGACCTGCAACCTTGTGAACAACTAGGGAAAAATTTCACAAGTTTAGTGCTTCGGATCTATAATCTAGATTATGCACAATCTCTTCTCTAATAAGATCAACTTTGCAAGATCAGCCTTGCTAGGTCAAAATTTTTCTTCAACAAGATCAACACTCACTCCAACAGGAACAAAACCTGGCTTTGATACAACCTTATGCAGTCCAAGATGGTGGATCCAATGAACGACAATCCAACCTTGCAGCCAAAATAATTACACAATGGATTACTCAACAAAAAGACAACACCACAAATGTTTCAATCAATTTGCATTAACATGCCCGACTGTAAGGCCTTCTGGGTTAGGGCCAAATACAAAATGAAATAATTCTGCAAGATCCACAATTGGATCCAATACAATCTCAGCTAGTTCAGCTCTCAAGACAATTAGAATCTAATGGAAACCCTAAGGTAGCTCTAAACTTGAGCTCGCAAGCCTCAAAGAAATAACTTTGTCTCCAAGTATGCAAACCCTTAGCTCTGATACATAGGACTATCAGATTACAACCTGATCTGCAAGAACATCAAGAACTTTTCCACAACTTTGCAAAATCCAGCTTTTACAACCTTAGATCTGACTCACTAAGTTTTCCAAGTCATGAACCATTCTTCGCTCTAAGTTCTCTCCCCAAATTCTTCCCCTAAACATCTACCCAAGCCCTCCTTAAATACTAATCATCAGCCACAATTTAGCTAGATGAAACCCTTAACTCTAAAAAAAAATAATTAAATTCCATACAAGTTGGCTTAAAAATGTATACAAACATTTAATTCTGGATGTTAGCCCAAGAAAATGGCTACCAATAATTAATTCACACAAATCTCACATAACTCTAATCGGTAAATCTGAACTACTAAGCACACCAAGCATTGTTGACCACCAGTATTGACCGAGCATCGTAGGCATGACCAAAAAACCATTTCACCGAGTGCCAGAGACTACCGAGTTCCTTTAGTGACTGAGCTTCCTTCAATGACTGAGATTGTTAGTCAAAGATGCAACCGAGTAAAAAATAGCCAAAACACAAACACTCCATGTGGTTTACCGAGGACACAGAATGCCTCTGCATTAACCTTGGATGCTGCTGCATCAATACCTCTTCTTGATGAGTGGGAGGAGTGCTACTACATAATAGATTAGCTTCTTCTGTGCTCACAAAAGCTTCCTCAAACTTGTCTAATTCTATGTTAGTGACCCCCATGGCTATTTCCACATTATCAATGATAAAGGTGCAATCCTTAAGTGACTTTGACAAGGACATAGATTTAGCTACCTTTGTTTGTGCTTCCACTGTAGGCATTGAATCTTGAGGACCTGTAGATTGTACATTAATGGTCTCTTCTGCTTTATCTTTCTTACTAGGTGTTTGAGAGATGGGTGCAGACTTAGGTCTCATGTGCTACTCTAAGAGCACCTTATCAAAAGCCTTCTCTATTTCTTGATAAATTAGCTCATAGTCTTTGTTCATGAGGTGAAGTGTCCTCATCTTTGCTCTTAAGTGCGGCTTCACCAGATTTTTTAATAATGACCTTTCTTCAATAGAGCATACTGGAAGAGTGGAATCAAGAATTTGTTCCCTTATTCTAAGATCTTCTTCAATGGCTTGTCTTTTTAAGGTATCCATTATTTCCCATACCTTATCTAGAATTTTTGTTTTCAATTCAAGAACTATCTTCTTGAACTTTATCATGTGTTTGATAATCATACCATGTATTTCTAATTTGTCAATTTCACTGTATGTTTCATAAAACTTTCCCACCCGATCAATTATGCCCTCATCAACAATTTTTGTGTTCAAAGCTTTAAGATTTGGTCTGAATCCTACCTTAGCAAGTGCTTAACTGGTTTTCTTTCTCCTTAATGCTTGTGAGGATGGATGACTAGTGATGAATTCTTTCCTTCTCTTGATTATTGGTTTATACTTTGGTGGAGCAGTGGGATCATTGGTTTCTTTGGGTGCAGAAGGAGTGTCATTAGTCATATCCTTCTGACTATCATCTTTTTCAATTTTTAGTTTCTTCATCTTAGGATCTTCTTGATCTTTTTTTTCTAGTGTTCTCCTCAATTCCAAAGCAATCTTCTCTTCCCTTGCCTTGTCAAGGTCTGCTTGAGACACACCATGTATTCTAAAGATTTTTTTATGTGATTTTAGAGGCTTTCCTCTTCGTTGTTGTACTGTTTAGTTTAGCATCAACTTCCCTTGTCTTTTCCTCATATGTTCCCCACCTAGGTTCATTAGGATCTTTGGGGGATGATAGTAGTACCTAAGCATATGCTTCAAGGACCCATTCCTCTACCTCATAGCCAAGTGGATGAATCCACTTAGTTCTTGGTTCAATGACTTCCATACTGGTTGTATCAGTTTCCACCATAAAAAAAATTGAGTCCTTATACTTTTCCACAATACTTTCTTGAATCCTATACCTCATTTGCATCTTAGCTCTAAAGGTCTTCAATTCCAAAGTTATATAATCCCTTAATGTGCTTTCAATGGATTCTTTGTTGGATATCTAAGGTATTGTAGGAATGGACTTGTCAAAATACAAATATGATATCTTCACAACAATATGAAGGTACATGTAGATGATTAGTGATTCAAACCTGAATATCTTTGTCTTGTCATGCTTGATGGCCTTGATGTTATCAATCAACTATGCACACAAGATCTCACACAAGTTCAATTCCCCATCTTCCTTCACAAGTCTTATGGCTACTAGAATAGTGCTTGTACACACACTATTCACCCTGCTGGTGTGATGAAATTTGTACCCCAGTATCATTGACATCAATTTGATGTCTGCTTGCTCAATAGGCTCAATTTTCATACCACACCTATCACTCTTTGACTTACAAGTTTGTTCAACTATCTTTCTGACATCCTTACCCATAGAAAGGACAAAACCTATCCTAGAAAGGCCTATCATCTCATGTATCAAGTCATTTGTGATTCTAACTGGTACATCACCAATCCAAAACAAATCTTCATGAATTATGCTCAACAAGATTTTTATTCATTCTGTCTCATATAATTCATATGCCATAGCATACTCAACAATTGGGTGATCATTCCATTTAGCATATTCATCCAAGAATTTTTTTTCAAGTTTTAGCATGGTGTCCATGTGTGCTCTAAGCCTATCCAGTCCAACAGCTTCCTTCTTATAATAGATATATGCCCTAATATCTTCCACATGTATGACACCCATAGGCGTGTGGGTGAAAGCTCCCTCTAAATCATTTAGGGTTGATATAAATGGATGCCTCTTTAATATGTATCTCTTCTTCTCAGAAACATCAAAAATTATGGGAGTGGCCATGAATTACTTGTAAACGCTTTCAAACTAAGCTTTGAGATAATCTGAAGGCTTCCAAAATGGTGCAACGAGCTTAGGGTTTCTGCAACCAATCAAATGCATTGATAATTGCACCAAATCTCTGATAGATCAATCTCCAAGACTTCACAAAAACTTCCAAGGCTCTTTCTACTCTACTATCGCTCTAAATTTGAATGCAATGAGAAATCAAATGACTTTTGTGTACTTTAAAGTGAAAAATCCACCATTAATGCAAGTCGCGTAAACCAGGCTGTCACTTCAAAATTTGAAATTTGAGTTCTGCTAACAATCATCATGTGCACTCTTGCACACAATTACCTCTATACTCCAAAAGCTTAAGTCAAAAGGTGCATACTTTGAGGATGAGTATACCAACCGCATAGAGGTCTAGAGCTAAATTAGCTCCCCCTATGACCCTGAGGACCATTCATCTAGATGTTAAGGGTGCATCCACTGCAGATCCATCCAATACACTCTCATCAGTCTTGTCCTTCTTTTTCTCTGACCAAATCATGCTTGCATCATCTGAGGCTTTGACAAAGTTAACTTCTCCTACAAGATCCAAAACTATTTCTCTAGCCTTTTTAGGGCTTCCCTGACCTTGCGTCCTTGATCTGCAGAACCTTGAGATGTGTCCAGCCTTGTTACAAGAGTGACAAATGACTGGAGGTCTTATATTCCTCGGCACATTAACATGAGTCACCATTCTATATTGCTTTGTTGTGTGACCATTATAGTTACATATCTGGCATGTAACATTCTGAGCACTTCTTACATTTGTTTGATTTTGATTTCTCTGATCTTGTTGAATTCTATTCTTCTTACTAGTTTTGCAATTCATAGCTCTATGACCAAACTTGTTGCATGAATAAAAGTAGCCATTAAAAGGTTTTATCTTTGTATAATTCCTTGCAATGTGTCCATGCTTGTTACAAGAAAAAAAAGTGTGTTCTAATTGGTTGCTCTCATTCTTAGGTGGTCCACCTTTAGTTATGGTTTGATCTTTAGTCTTTTCAGCATCAGTAGAGTCCTTTTGTGAATCATTTCTTGCTCGCATATCCTCAATCTGATTTTTTGCTTCATTGTATCCAATACAGCTAGTGTCTCCTTGGACTCTCCTTGCATACAACTAAGATTATATCATATCCAAACTAGTGTTTAATTTTTCAATGTGATTCTTTTCTTCTTTGAATTCAGACTCCAAGCTTTCTTTGCTATTCCTTAGCTCCAAGATTTCCATGTTGGCTTTCCTTAGTTCTTCATTCAGCTGAAGGTTCTATTTGATTTGTTCATCATAGACTGCTTGATTATTAGTCAACTTATCATCAACCTCTTCAATATTTTCTTTTAAGGATTTGTTTTCTTGATTGAGCTTCTTGACCATTGTCCCTAGATCATTGGTAGAGCATTCTTTCAAATATTTCCTTAGCTTTTTGATGACTAATTCAGCATCACTAAGTTTGTCCTTTAGTTCTTCAGATTCTCTTTCTGACTTGTCTAGATCTTCAAGAGCAGCTTCAAGATTTATTTTTAGATGTTTCATTTCAGCTTTGTCCATGATTTCCTCATGTGGTTAAAATTCTATGCTAAGGACCAGAGCTATGATACCAATTGTTAGGAATGGGAACACTAAGAGGGGGGGATGAATCAGTGTTCACTATATTTTAACTTTTCACTTTAATCTTTATGCTGAACATAAATTCTTAAGAACTAAATTAAACATTCACATAAACATGAAACATGAAATCAACAAATGACACCAATATTATTATGGGGAAACCCAAATAGGTAAAACCCCATTGGGAATTGATACCCACTAATATTCTGCACTAGTGTTTTGTGATCCTTGCTAGAAGATCCTTTACCCTGTTAGGAGTAGCTTTACAATGCTTTAAGTACAATAGACCTTGATAAGGGTCAGACCCTATTATGAGTCTTTTACAATCATCCCTATTAGGGGAGAGGATGGACTATCCAAGAGCTCACTGCTCAAGTGGTGAAGGCTACAACCTTCTGATCTCAGATACACACTATATCTGCCGGATGAACTATCACTGTAACATTGCTTGTTAGATCAGTTCCTTTTGATGCATTGATGCTTTGACCTCTTGAAAATCTCTAATACATCTTCTAGTGTCTTCGCACACTTCTTCTCTTCTTATCACAACTCTCTATAAAATTCCATACCGAATACAATGGGCGCACCTTATATTTATGCGCTCATACAAAATACACAATTAGGTCAGCCCTATAACTAATTACAAACAATGCTTCCAAATGAATTGGCTTAAGCGTGCTTACAATTATACATATAAACATGTCAACAACCTAAATGCAATGAGTGCATAGCCTTTACAATATTATATTACAATCGCAAACCAAAATACTGACTGTCAGCTCCATGCTTTGTTCTTTGCTGGCACATACTGGCTGTGTAAGCTCAACTAATTGTAACTTTCACATATTTGCATATCTACTTATGTTCTCATAGACTAAGCATAAGTATATTCTAACAAACTTAACTTCCAGGGTGCATATCATAATTCATCTTTTGACACATGCGCTGATGCTCTGAGCTACAAGAACTCTATACACTATCTAGTCTTCAACACTTAACCAAATTCTGATCTTTACATCAAGTGCGCTGACTCCAAACTACTATATGGGTTTTTTGCCATAATGAAAACACTATATCTAGTCATATACCTTAGTATAGTCAACTTTCCAACAAAGGGTTGTCACAACTATCTTTCATGACATGATGCACAAAATAATGGAAGACTATGTAGATGACACTTTGGCTAAAAGAATGAAATGGAAGGCACATCTTATAGATCTAGGTCCTATACTAGATCAAATGGAAAAATTAAGTCTTAGGCTCAACCCAAAAAAGTTTGCATTGGTTGTCACTTTTGGTAAGCTGTTGGGTTATATCATATCTGCTAAAGGCATAGAGGTAGATCCCTAGAAAGGTCAAACTATCATGGAAATGCCTCCACCAAAGAACATCAGTTAGATTAAAGGAATTTAGGGTAGACTGCAATCCATTTGGTGCTTCATCACACAACTGGCTGATAAGTAAAAACCATTCACCAAGACTCTACATAAAGGGGTGACTTATGAGTGGAATGAGGAATGTGACAAAGGGCTCACTCAAATCAAACAATATCTTGCAAATCCACCAATCTTGATGCCTCCTATTCATGGGAAGCCACTCATCCTCTATATCTCAGCAATAGACACATCTTTGGGTGCCATGTTGGCTCAAGAAGACCAAAATAACAAGGAATGAGCCATTTATTACATCAGCAGAACTCTAATCTCTTACGAGATGAATTATTCGGTCATTGAAAAAGCTTGTCTAGTAGTGGTGTTTGCTTCAAAGAAATTGTGACACTATATGCTTTCTCACACTACAAGACTCATTGCTAAAATTGATCGATTAAAGTACTTGCTCAATAAAGCTTCCCTCATGGGTAGACTGAAAAAATGAGTCATGATACTTAGTGAGTTTGACATTGAGTATGTGGAGAGAAAGGCCATTAAAGGACAAGCAATTGTAGATCAGTTGGCAGAAGCTCCCCTCAAGGATCATCAACCATTGAAAATTGAGTTTCCAGATGAATCCCTAATTCTTATTACACATCAAACATGGAACATGTTCTTCGATGGATCTTTCACCCATTAGGGGTCAGGTGCCAAAATATTGTTCATCACACCAAAGAGATATTCTTTACCTAAGGCATAAAAAATGTTGTTTCCTTGTACAAACAACATTACTGAGTATGAGGCCATCATCAATGGCATATGGATGAACTAAAAGTCTTTGGAGACTCACAATTGGTCATCAATCAGGTTAATGATATCTATCAAACTAAGGATGAAAAGTTGGTACCTTATAAATAGATGGTGGATGATCTAAAAAAGTACTTTGCACACATTACTTTCCAGTAGATTCCAAGAGCAGATAACAAAGTAGCCAATGCCATGGCTACTCTAGCCTCTATGCTATAGATGTCAGAAAATGACTTCAGACATGAATTCCTAGTGGAGACATTACGCTACCCAACCTACAAAATCCTTGAATCTAGGATGATCTATTTAGTCATTAGACACGATTCATCCTACTACCATCATATCTAGTCCTACCTTTGGGACCAGATTATTTCATACACTTACACCCAGAATGAAAAATGTAACCTAATCAACAGTGCTTCACCCTATGCCATTGTACCTAATGACTTGTATAGGAAAGGTCTAGACAATACCCTCCTTAGGTTTTTAGATCCTAATGAGTCCAAACGTTCATTAGCTAAGGTGCATGAAGGCATCTATGGTTCTCATTCAAGCGGCCTGACATTAGCTCGTAAACTTATTAGAGATGATTGATATTGGTCGGATATGGAAAAAGAAGCTATATCAATATGCCAAATCTTGCAAATAGTGTCAGCTCCATGAAAATCTGATTCACACTCCTACCAAGGAGCTCATTCCCTTCATCAGTTTATGGCCATTTCAACAATGGGACTTTGATTTGGTGGGTCAGATTCATCCATCTTCCTCTAGAGGACACAAGTTCATTATCAATGCTATAAATTATTTTACTAAATGGGTTGAGGTAGTGCCTCTAACTATAGCTGATGGCAAGTCTGAAGCCATGTTTATATGGAATTACATCATATGTAGATATGGTGTACCCTCCTCAATAATCACTTACAATGGGGGGATATTCAAGAATAAGGTTTTGAAATAACTATGCACTAAGTTTAAAACCATTTCGCAGTGGTCTTCCATCTATTATCCCTAGGGCAATGGACAGGAAGAGGCATCCAATAAGACAATTCTCAAGATCCTACACCAAATAGTTCACAAATTTTGTAGAGATTGGCACCTCCAGATTAATCTAGTTTTATGGGCCTATAGAACAAGCATTCGAACACCAACAGGAGCCACGCCCTTTGCCTTAGTTTATAGTGTGGATGATTTGTTTCCTATTGAGGTCGAGATTCCTACATTGCGAGTCTCTCTAAAGGGCCTCATTACTAATGAAGATATTAGAATATATCAGCTACAAGAGCTAGAGTTACTAGATGAACATCGGCAAGTGGCGTTCAATCATCTTAGAGCATACCAAAAGAGAATGTCTAAGAGCTACAATAAGAAGGTCAAACCAAGGGAATTCCCAGTGGGTGATCTCGTCCTAAGATAGAACCCTAAGAATCAACAACAATGGATCTAGAAAGGAAAGTTTGAATAAAACTTGCTTGGTCTGTACATTATCACTCTTTTACAAAGGAAAATGCTAAAAAAATCAAAGTTGTTTAGCTTCAATAGTATAAAAATGACATTTATGTTTAGAATTCGTAGATGATGTAAACTAATTAAATGTCATAAATAGATGAAGTTTAAGATTAATATTTTTAATAATTATTTTGAATAAGAATTGATATGTTTTTTTTTAATTTTTAAAGATGATTTTTCAGTTGCTGAAAAATGCTGAAAATTAGGGGTCTAGTTCCCACTAGGAAATTATATGTAAATAAACATTTTTTTCCCTAATTTCAAAATATGTCATAGATGACATATATAGCTAGTGCACGAAGTAATAAAAATTGGTTTTTGACCTATAGTTTCTCTTTTATAACAATTCAAATTCCAACACACTGAAATCAACAGTTTTCATCTCGCAACATATTTTTCAAAACAAATCTGTCCCAATCAAAAAAAGAAATATATATTTTTGAAGAGGACTCTCTCCTATAGTGCACCATATGTTTTTCAAATTTATTTAATATGATTTACAATTTTTTTCTTTCTCTGAATCCACATCTCCTTGACTGTTAAAGATACTTACTTGCAATATTTTTTAGTTACAATAAACTATGTCTAATTAAAACACTATAAAATCTATATAGGGATATTCTTGACTCTAATCTCTACAAGAGGGTATTTTTTTATTTTTTTAAAAATATCATTAAAAAGATTAGGAGTTATTGAAATGCCACTTTTCTGAAATAATTTTATTTTAATGGTAATTGGACCCAAAGTGGTATAAAACATGAATTTAATAGACATTTCCAATTGGAAAAGCTAAAGCACTTATCTAACTTAGCTAGAATGAATCTAGATAGACCATATGTTTGACCAAAATTAATTTTTAGTTATAAATACTAAAATTCAGTTGTACCGGTAAGTTAGCCTAAAAGGTGACATCTGATTGTGCTTTTACTCTCTAGCATTTGGGTTGGGTGCTTATCAAATCTTTACTACTGAAGGAGAACATCTCAAAGAGCCAATCAATGCTCTGCACCTAAAGCGGTTCTACAACTAAGACATTTTCTATGTCTCCTATACATACTTTATTCTGAAAAAAATTCTAAAAATTGCAAAATGTCCTAAAAAAATGATCATCTTAGTGAAAACCTGGTAAACAGGAACTTTGATGCATCTATTAACTTGGCAAAAACCTAGTAAATAGGTGCCTTGATAATAATTACAAAAATTGAAAAATTAAAAATTACAAAAAAAATTAAAAAATTAAAAAATACAAAAAAATTGAAACAGAAAAATGTGCCATTGATGAAAACCTAGCAAATAGGTGTCATGGTAGCAAAAATAGAATCTCTACCAAGATGGTGAAAACCTAGTAAATAGGTGCCTCTTGTTCCCCAAAGCTATACCTATCGCAACACCACTTGGCTCTGTACAACTGCTCATTGCTTTCCCGCTTTAGCTTAACTCTACATGGATTGAAATTGGTCACACTTGGGGCCACCTTCCTAGTCTGGGGGGCTTTGTCCTATCATTTTCAGAGAATTTTCCTTGCATCAGTCACCAGTGGTTCTCACTACGTCTACCTGCTGATGCCTAGCTATTATTGAGATTTCTCTCCTTGAGGATCTCTCATGTATCAGTCACCAGTGGTTCTCACTGTGTCTTCCTACTCATACCTAGCTATCACTTGGATCTCTCTTCTTGAGGATCCCTCATACATCAGTCACCAATGGCTCCCACTGCATCTTCCTATTGATACCTAGCTATTATTGAGATTTATCTCCTTGAGGATCTCTCATGTATTAGTCACCAGTGGTTCTCACTGCATCTACCTACTAATACCTAGCTATCCCTCAGATCTCTCTTCTTGAGGATCCCTCATACATCAGTCACTAGTGGTTCCCACTGTGTCTGCATGCTGATGTTTCATTCACTCTTAGATCTCTCTCCTTGAGGATCTCTTGTATTAGTGACCAGTGGTTCTCACTGTGTCTGTTTGCTGTACTTCATTTAGCAATACAATTTCTCCTTGAGACTATCTCTCGCATCAGTTACTAGTGGTTCTCACTACGTCTACCTACTGTCGCCATCTTGTTGAGACTTCTCATGCTGTAAACTTATGATCATAATGTCAATCCACCGAAACTCAATTTGTAACTCTCTGAAGCATGCTGAGCTTTTCTTTTGTGTGTTTGTCTTTTCACTTTATCGTTCCTCCTCGAGCAACTCTAAGATGTCTCTCTTGACTAAGAGAAGAAAAGACTGGGGACATGATCTTTTCTTTCCTTTCTATTTGCTGGTCTAGTTCCAATCATCCAAAGGATCCACATAAGAGGGGTGTCCACTATG
Source organism: Chamaecyparis obtusa (assembly GCA_027943335.1). NCBI lineage: Eukaryota > Viridiplantae > Streptophyta > Pinopsida > Cupressales > Cupressaceae > Chamaecyparis > Chamaecyparis obtusa. Next base: position 19,253 of record BSBK01012830.1, read on the forward strand.
AGAGCCTTCATCCCATGTTGGATGGCCATGTGTACTTGGACTCCTTTTATATGGAAAATTTGGTGTGGTTTGTTCTTCTCCTTGTTTGTTTCAGTGACTTCTTTCTTCTACAAGTGAAATTTGAAATGCTCATCCTGCAAAGTGAACGTAAGGGTCACTATGAGCACCTTGATATGCTTATCATTCACTTAGAAACAGGAGGAACTCTCCCATTTTTGGCATGTTTGTATGCAAACAACATTCAAGTCATTCTATAAACTGTGCTTTGATGCTTATGTTAACTTGCTAAATCAAAAGGAATACGTGTTCAGGTCATTCTAGCTTCTTGTGCCTTAATGCTTACACCTCATTTCAACAAATCTAAGACTAATGTCATATTCATATTCTCATGATTTCAATGTTAGTGAGGGTTGTATGACATCCTACAACTGTCTGATACTAAACACTCTATGACATGATAATTATGTAATGGGTCCAACAACCAAGTCCTAGGAATTTCATCTAGCTTAAGCTTGCATTTTCATTTTAGGCTTGCATTTTCATTTTAGGCTGGCATAGCGACTGTGCTTTGATGCTCACTTCATTGTTCTCTTCTGGATCTATTTCCCGAGGGTTCTCATCTTATGTCCCAGCTTCATCATGACTGCATAAGTGCTCTATTTTGCGTGAAAAATTCACCCTTGGCTAAATCGACCGCTCTGAATCCATTTTTGGGATCGAAACCAAAATCTGACATCTCTAGATAGCTCAAAATTTCATTTTAAAATTCTAGGATCAACATGATCGAACACTTGTGTAGTCGACCTTCTGGTGACGTTTTCTAGCCAGAATCTTATCTCATCATCACTTTATCGACTCCTTCATCTGTTTTCATCAAAAGTCAACTCTAGTCAAATTTGATAAAATCTAGTCAACTCTAGTCATATCTAGTCAACTATGGTCAAACTTGGTCAATAGGACCTCTAAATCACTTCGGGTCACTTCCAATCCTTTCGTAATCTATTCTGAGTTCCTCTAGATCTTTGATTTTGTCTCTATCTGCAACCTTTTGCTGTCAATCATCTTTTTGACATCTCATATTTTAATTTTTCTCCCGAGGGGGTAGGATGATTACATCATTGAATCTTATCGAATCAATTCTTGAATCAGTCTGATCTAAATCAAAGTCCTCATTTCTCGAGGAATATCATCACTACGAGAATATTTGGGCCTCGCATCTTGTCATCTCATCATCTTATCTATTAGGTATTTGAGCAATCTAACTCAAATCCTTGAGGATCAAGCTTCGTTCTGGAGATGGTTCTCAAAATCTCATTAGGTATTGAGGCAATCTAACCCTAATTCCTAAAAGTCAAGGTTCACTTTGGAGATAGCTCTTGAAAACTCTCTTTTACCACTATAAGGGAAATCTAACCCAGGTCTCTGAGGACTAAGCTTCATTCTAGAGATAGTCCTAGATCTGCATCAGTTATCATTTGAACTCATTAGGTATTGGAGCAATCTAACCTTGAATCCTAAAGATTGAGCCTCATTCTGGTGACAGTCTTATTTGAAGTGGTAATCCGATTGAGGTCTTTGCAATCTAACTTAGGCTTCAGAGAATCAAGCTTAATTATGGAGATGGTTCTGCAACTTGATCTAATCGATGTCTTGGAAGTCTAACCTTGACTTTCGAGGGTTAATCTCTATTCTGGAGATAATCATGAAACCTCATCAACTGTCGCATCAAACTATTCTTTGAATCAATGCGGTGCTCACACATCAATTCAAAGAGGGGCGAAATGTAATATCCCAAAAGTGGCACCTCGCAATTCTAATCAATTTTGGTGCATTTCTTCAAATTTCTACATCATTAAAGTCTTGTTGTACTAGGAAAATCTATCTCCTACATGGCTTTACTTAACTCCGTGTTAAATGCAAAAAACCCTAAATTTTCATTAATCAAACACTATATTTAATTCCTAAATATTGACATTTATTGGCTAAATAAACCTTATGATTAATTAATTTAATTACAAAGTCCTAGTGCTTTTTTTAAATTAATTCCACCCCCTTTAGCTAACACACATCAAAAGGAATTAAATAATTATCTAGTCCTATAAATGAAATATCCTCACTTGAATATAATTATACAAATAAATCAAAAAGCCACCCATGTGGCAATATTTCATTTATTTTATTAGATAATTCTCTCCAAATTGTTTCACCTCCCACCAAGGAGATGAAGAGTCAACTGTTTCTTTGCAAGAAACTCTTCAGTCTCCACCTAGGCTTTTCTATATTATGACCCTCTCATTCATCATTTAGAGGAGGCAATTTTTTAGTATCGAAACTATAGCGAATTATTTGTCTCATTTTCATATTTCTCAAGCTTTTCACATTGCATATTTAGAATAATTTCAATTTCTTAGCATAATCTTGCACTCTCATCTTTAATCTAGTTTTCTTATTATGTTCTTAGTTTAATTCTCATTTCATTTTCAAGCTTCTTAGATTACTTTGCTTTCTCATTCTTAGATTACAATTGCACTCTCATTCTTAACTTAATTCATTTTAATTCAATAATTTTCTTAGTATTTAAATCCTCCATTTTAGCTTGGTCTATGGTTGTTGGGCTCTCAAATCTGAGAGTAATTCAAAACCCCATCTAAATAGGAGGTGACAGGTCGATTCAATTGAGTATGTGAAATGGACAATTCTATTGGAATCATTTGTCATTGCACCAAAAGCTCAAACTATAAATGCCTAATACAAATGTCAGATTTAACCTGATCCATGGGAGATGGTTAAGCCATGTCACGAATCTCCAAGGAGGTGCTGACCACCTAGTCAACAATCTCCCCCTCAGTACCAACTGGGCCTTCAGCACCCACTGAAGGGAGACTCAAACCCGTGACCCAAGGCTCTGATACCAATTGTTGGAATCATTTGTCGTTGCACCAAAATCTCAAACTATCAATGCCTGATACAAATGTCAGATAAAACCTGATCCATGGGAGATGGTTAAGCCATGTCACAAATCTCCAAGGAGGTGCTGACCACCAAGTCAACAAATTCATGTTCATCTTCATATATGATCATTGAGAAATGACCATGTTGAGGTCTATGGCTGAATTCGAGGTCAATATTTAGACATAAACAATCCCCATCACATTTTTTACCTTCTTACTGTTAGGAATGGGAACACTGAGAGGGGGGGGGGGGGTGAATCACTATTCAATGTATATTTATCTTTTTACTTAATCTTTAAACTGAACTGAAATGCTTAAGTAATGAAATGAACATCCACATAAAAATGAAACATGAAAACAACACATAACACCAATACAGTTATGGGGAAACCCAAATAGGTCAAAACCCCGATGGGAATTGACACTGACTAATATTTTGTACTAGTGTTTAGTGATCCTTGTTAGAAGATCCTTAACCCTGTTAGGAGTTTCTTTACAATGTATTAAGTACAGTAGACCTTCTCAAGGATCAGACCCTATTAGGAGTCTTTTACAATAGTCCCTATTAGGGGAGGGGACACACTGTCCTAGAGCTCACTACTCAATTGGTGAAGGCTGCAACCTTCTGATATCAGATATACACTATATGTGTTGGATGAACTGTCACTGTGACACTGCTTGTCAGATCAGTTCCTTTGTTGCACTGATGATTTGATCTCTTGCAAAGCTCTAATACATCTTATAGTCTCTTTTCATACATCTTCTCTACTTACTACAACTCTATATCAACTTCCATACCAAATACAATGGGTGCATCTCATATTTATATGCGCATACAAAATAAAAAACTATGTCGGCCCTTTATACCTATTACATAGAATGCTTCCAAATGAATTGGCTCAAGCGTATTTAGAAAACAACATATACATATGTCAGAAACCTAATTACAATAGGCACATAGCCTTTACATCAATAGAAAAAAACCACAACTCAAAATGATAACAGTCAGGTTCTTACTTTGTTCTTCACTGGCACTCACTGGCTATGTAACTTCATCTATTTGTATCTTTCTCATACTTGCATATCTGATCATGTTCTCATAGAATAAGCATGAATATAGTCTAACTAACTTAACTTCTAGGGCACACACCATAAATTGGTTGTACACACATGCACTGATGCTCTGAGCTGCAGGGACTCTGCACAATATCCAGTCTTCAACACTTAACCAATTTTTGATCTTCTTATCAAGTGCACTGACTCCAAACTGCTATATGACCTTTTTTCCATAATGAAAACACTATATTAAGTCATATACATCATTATATCTAGCTTTCCAACAATCTCCCCCTTTATCATTGATGGAAACAAAGGAATATGGCCAAGTTGCTAACTATCCTTGATACAAAAAACATTTTGTCTTCTATACATACACTTATATCTCCCTATACATATTATGATCCATATTATATAGAAAACTCCCCCTTTGACATTAATGACAAAGGTGTTTCAAAAAATGTATCTATACATACTCACTGAGGGAAAACATGTAGATATGCTATCTTTAGGTTTTGGATCTTCTTCTTCCAAAATGTGTTCAAAGAGTTTACTATCTGGAGATGGGCACATAGTGCATACTATAGCTTCTCCATCTTCTCCAAGCCAGTGCTAGGAACATGATCATATGTTACTATGGTGGCATCTATGTCCTTGATGTTCTGATTGAGTATATCTAATGAGGGCTCAAGAGCATTCCTAAGCTGTGTTTTCCTTGCCCTGGTTTTTGACATTTCTTTTTCTCCCTTCTCAATCTTATCTATTTTCCCTTGGTACACATTATTCCACTTGTTTACATCTATGGATGTGTCTTTCACTGAACTCTTGACATACTCAATCATAGCTTCTGCCTCTTTAATTTTCTTGAAATGGGCATCAGTAAGCTGATCCTGATCCATGCATTCTGCAATGATTCTTCTTCCTTGATCTGCAAAATATTTTAAGGATGCTTGACCAGTCTTGAGTGAGCTTAGGTCAAGTGAAAAGTTTCTCATTAATTCACTCGACCTCTTCTTTAGGTACTTTTCTTCTACAACTAGGGATGCAGATTCTTCAAAGCTTGATAAATTGGTTTTGAAATGTGAGATGACTGTACTCACATCATCAATAGAATGTATCTTTGACACTTTCTTGTCCTCTGGTAAAAAATTGTTCAGAATGTTTACTAATTCTACCAGGAGGGGATTCCTCATCACTTTTTTTTCTTTGGCCTTTTCCATGGCTAGGATGCTGAATTTTATTAGATCTTCTTCTCTCCATGAGTCCAAACTGGATGTGTCAGGTGTCAAACTTGACAACAACCTTGACTAGTTCAACTAATGGTTCATTACTCTCTTCTTCTTTTTCTATTTCTTTCTTTTCTTCTTCTTTTTCTATTTCTTTCTCATCTTCAATCAATACTTCTTCTTGATGAGTTGGAGGTGTGTTGCTGCATAAAATTTCAGCTTCATGTGTGCTAACAAAAGCTTCTTCAAACTTATCCAAATTAGTGTCAATGGCTGCCATGGCTATCTCTACATTATCAATGATAACGGTGCTATCCTTTAGTGACTCTGTCATGGGTGCAAAATTATCTACCTTTGTTTGAGTTTCTACTGCAGGCACTGAATCCTGAGGACTTGTTACTGGTGCGTTAGTGGGCTCTACCACCTTGACTTCCTTTGTGGGTGCTTGTGTTGTGGGCAGAGTGGGTGGATACATGTGCTTGTTCATAAAGACCTTCTCAAAGGATTTCTCTATTTCTTTGGCAACTAATTCATAGTTTTTATCCATTATATTCAATGTTCTTGTCTTGGTCCTGAGGTGAGCCTTCACCAGATCTAATAGTAAATTCTTCTCTTCTAGCTCACATAAAGGAAAATTTTCATCTAAGATCTTCTCTCTTATCTGTAGATCTTCTTCAATTGCCTGCCTCTTTTGGAATTCTAGGATGTTCCATACCTTATCAGGGATCATAGTCTTAAGTTCCAAGACTATCTTCTTGAACTTCAACATGTGTTTGATTATCATACTATGTATCTCAGATTTTTCTATTTCACTATAGTTGTCATAAAACTTCCCTACTTGATCAATTCTTCCCTCATCAATTATTCTTGCACTTAGCACACTGAGACTAGGTTTGAAACTTACTTTGGGAGGTTCTTAGGAGTTCTTTTTGTTCCTTGTGACTCTTGAGGATGGATGACTAGTGTTGATCTCTTCCTTCCTCTTTTGCATTGCTTTATACTTTGGAGGAGTAGTAGGGTCAACAGTTTCCTTAGGCACGGAGGGAGTATCATTAGTTTTATCCTTCTATACATTTACCTTCTTCATCTTGGGATTATGTGATTCTACCTTTACTACATCTTCGCTCTCTAATTATAAAGAAATCTTTTGTTCTTTTGCTTTGTCTAGATCTTCTTGAGACACTCCATGTATTCTCAAGATATCTGAGGTGACTTTAGCAACCTTTCTTTTTGTTTCTATGCTATTTACTTTAGCATCTATCTCTCTTGTCTTTTCCTCACAAGTTCCCCACCTTGGCTCATTAGGGTCAGTAGGAGTTGAAAGCAATACTTGAGCATATGCTTCTAAAACTTGTTCCTCTACTTCATATCCAAGTGGATTAATCCACTTTTTCCTAGGTACAACTGCCTCCATGCATGTTGTATCTATTTTAACCATGAAATAAGTACTATCCTTGTATTTATCAATAATGTTCTATGGAATTATGTACCTCATTTGCATCTTGGCCCTGAAGGTCTTTAATTCCAATGTTATATAATCTCTCAATGTACTTTCAGTGGATGCCTTGCAAGATATTTATGGCATGGTTGGGATGGACTTGTCCAAATATGAATCTGATACTTTCCCAACTATATGAAGGTACATGTAAATGATCAAAGACCCAAACTTGAATATCTTGGTATTATCATGCTTGATTGCCTTGATGTTATCAATCAACTATGCATGCAAGATCTCACATGCATTGAACTCTCCATCTTCCTTCACAAGTCTAATGGGTGCTATAATTGTGGCTGCAGACACACTATTTACCCTACTGGTGTGTTGAAACCTATATCCAAGTATCATGGACATCAATTTGATGTTAGCTTGCTCAATAGGCTCAAATGTCATCCCGCACCTATCACTCCTTGACTTACATGTTTGCTCATCAATCTTTCTAACATCCTTTCCCGTAGGAAGAATGACACTAGTCTTAGATATGCATGTCATCTCATATATTAGGTCACTAGTGATTCCTACTGGCACATCACCTATCCAAAACAGATCATCATGAATTCTTCTTAGAAGTATTTTAATCCATTTTGTCTCATAGAACTCATATGTCATAGCATACTCCACTATAGGGTGATCATTCCACTACACATATTCATCCAGGAAGGTTTTGTCTAGTTTTAGCATGGTTTCCATGTGCACCCTTAATCTGTCCAATCCTACTGGTTCCTTCTTATAGTAAATGTATGCCCTAATGTCTTTGACATGCATAACACTCATAGGTGTGTGGGAGAATGCTCCCTCTAAATCATCTAGGGTAGACTTAAATGGATGCTTCTTGAACACATATCTTTTCTTTTTTGCAACATCAAATACTATGGGAGTGGCCATCACTTGTTTTATTGCTTTCCAAGTGTTCTCTAAGATAATTTGAAGACTTCTGAATCAGTGCAATGAACAAGGGTTTCTACAACTGATTAAATGAACTACTAATCAATGATAGATCAATCTGCCAATCTTTACAATAACCTCAGCAACTCTTTTTGCTCTCTAATCACTCTAAATTGAATGTAATGAGTAATCAAAATGCTTTATGTGTACTTAAAGTGAAAATTCCACCATTAATGCTTGTCATGTAAACCAAGCTGTCACTTAAAAATTTCTATCTTTCATTCTACAGATAATCAACTAGTGCACTCTTGCACAAAGGTTTCTCTAGTTTCCAAAAGCTTAAGTCCAAAGGCTCATACTCTGAAAGTGAGTATACCAGCCATGCAGGGGTCTAGAGCTAAACTAGCTCCACCTATGACCCTGAGGGCCATTCATCTAGATGTAGAGGGTTCATCCATTGTGGATGCATCCAATACATACTCATCAACTTTGTCCTTTTTTTTCTGACCAAATAAAGCTCACATCCTCTGAAGCTTTCACAAAATTGACTTCTCCTTCGGGATCCAAAAGTGTTTCTTTGGGCTTTTTAGGGCTTTCCTGACCTTGTGTCCTTGATCTACAGAACTTTGAGACATGCCCACCCTTGTTACAAGAGTGACAAATAACTGGAGGCCTTATATTCCTTGGCGCATTGACATGAGTCACCATCTTACATTGTTTAGCTGAGTGACCATTATAGTTACATATCTTACATGTAACATTCTAAGAACTTCTTACATTTGATTGACTCTAATTTCTTTGATTACGATTCAAGATCAGATTCCATATTTCTTTTCAGATGTTTCATTTATGCTTTTTCCATGATGTCCTCAAGTGGTTAAACTTATTCTCTAAGGACCAGAGCTCTGATACCAATTGTTAGGAATGGGAACACTTAGAGGGGGGGGATGAATCAGTGTTCAATGTATATTTATCTTCTTACTTAATCATTAAACTGAACTGAAATGCTAAGTACTAAAATGAACATCCACATAAACATGAAACATGAAATCAACACACAACACCAATATGGTTACGGGGAAACCCAAATAGGTAATAACCCCGGTGGGAATTGACACCCACTAATATTTTGTACTAGTGTTTAATGATCCTTGTTAGAAGATCCTTAACCCTATTAGGAGATTCTTTACAATGTATTAAGTACATTAGACCTTGTCAAGGGTTGGACCCTATTAGGAGTCTTTTATAATAGTCCTTGTTAAGGGAGGGGATGCATTGTCTTAGATCTCACTGCTCAAGTGGTGAAGGTTGCAACCTTCTGATCTCAGATATACACTATATCTGTTGGATGAACTGTCACTGTGACATTGCTTGTCAAATCAGTTCCTTTGATGCACTGATTCTCTGACCTCTTGCAAAGCTCTAATATGTCTTATAGTCTCTTTTTATACTTTTTCTCTACTTACTACAACTCTATATCAACTTCCATGCCAAATACAATGGGTGCATCTCATATTTATATGCGCATACAAAATAAACAACTAGATTGGCCCTTTAGACCTATTACATACAACGCTTCCAAATGAATTGGCTCAAGCATGTTTATAGAAAAACATATACATATGTTGATAAACTAATTACAATAGGTGCATAGCCTTTACATCAATAGAATATAACCGCAACTCCAAATGATAATAGTTGTCTGCTTACTTTGTTCTTCACTGGCTCTCACTGGCTGTGTAACTTCATCTGTTTGTATCTTTCTCATACTTGCATATTTGATCATGCGCTCATAGACTAAGCATGAATATAGTCTAACTAACTTAACCTACAGGGCGTACACCATAACTCAGTTGTACACATGTGCGCTGATGCTCTGAGCTACAGGAACTCTGTACACTGTCCAGTCTTCAACACTTAACCAATTTCTGATCTTCTTATCAAGTGCACTGAATCCAAATTGCTATATGACTTTGTTTCCATAATGAAAACATTGTATTAAGTCATATACGTCGATATAGCTAGCTTGCCAACACTTACAAGTGTTTTTTGATACCAAAATACTTGTGTATTGTGTACAAAGTTTCATCGATGTTTACATGTTAGATTAGAATTTATTTCTTATTTTCAGTAATCTAATGAATGGGTAGAAAAGATAACATGTTAGTCAGTTAACAAATTACATTTTTTTAAGGATTCCTTTAAAAAATTTCTAGGGTTACTGATTCACCTCTCCCTTTTAGTAACTTACCTTTCCATAATCCCAACAATTTGTATCAAAGATAGTTTTCTTATTGAAAAACTTTAATCACTAAAGAGGAAATATCTTAAAGATGGAAAGGTATAAGCTTGATAAGACAATTGAAAATCAGAAATTGGAGATGTAGATTCTCATGGAATAGCTTAAGGACGCCAAAGAAAAGCTGAGAGAGTCAGTAATCAAAATAAAGGAACTGGCATTTCTGACGCAGCAAGGGTGGTGGATCCAATTAAGGACAGTCCAAACCTTGCAACTTCAGAACAACACAACAGAAATACACAACACAACAATTGTTTCAAATATATTTTCAATAACATGTTTGACTGTAAGGCTTTCCAGCTTAGGGCCAATTACAATCAGAAACAATTATGCAAGATCATCAAGATCCAATACAACTCCAGCTAGTTGAGCTCTGAAAACTATCAGCAACTGTGAAAACCCTAAGGCAAATCTAAACTTGAGCTCGCAAGCCTCCAAGCAATCTCCTTGTCTCCAAGTATACAAACCACTAGCTCTGCTATTACAAACTATCAGATGACAATCTGATCTACAAGATCTCATAGGATCTTTTCCACAACTTCTCTTATTAGCTACCCTCAGATCTACTTTTCATGATATCTCTAAGTCATGCCTAAACAACTACCCCAAACATCCCTTAAATACTAGTCATCAGCCACAAGTCACCTGGATGAAACCATTAACTCCTCCTAACAAATATTAAATGTAATACAAATTGGATCACAAATAGCCTTACAATAATTAAATTCAACATGTCAGCATGTAACAACAGCTACCAAAAATAAATGCACCAAGTTGGCCAAGAAAATCTACAAGAACTCTAGTCAGTAAACTAGAACTACCGAGTGCCAGAGAAATAACTGAGCACCAATGAAACAACTGACCAAGCTAAGCAACACCAAGCAACATAGGCATTACCAAGCACCAGTTACACCGAGCACCTAAAGTTTCGTCGAGTTCCTTCAATGACCGAGTTTCCTTCAATAACTGAGACCATCGGTTAAGGTTGAAACTGAGTAACACTGTCTAAGTAACACACCACCATGAAGATCCACCAAGGACCAAGAATTCCCCTACATCAATTTCGGCACAATGAGACTGATTATCAGGAATGAGAGATAGAGGAATTATGTAAAGTATCTAGAAGTGTATCTAATACATATGAAGGAATTATATCAAATCTATCTAAAAAGAATTGGCACCTTATCAAACAAGTGAAAACACTCAAAACTGGACAAGACATATGTGTTTTGAAAATAGAAATTTACAATAAAATTTAAATGTAGTCATGTCTTAATTTGCTATTTTTTCTCAAGGTAAATTGTACCATTAATTTTTCTAACAAAATAACTTACACGTGTATATTTCAAATAAATATTCTTAAGTAATCAATATTTCTAGATTGAAAGATAACTTAAAAAGCTATCTTTTCACCTATTATATTCATCAAATCATAAAAGGTAATAGAAAAGATATCAAAATATTTGTGACAATTCAATTATATTAATTTTTTTTTTAAAGTTTATTCAAATTTTCACATAATTTCTCTCATGCTTCAAGCTTATTCTAATATTCAAAATTTTCTTTCATCGAGCTATAAATTTTAAATTTTGGAATTAATTCCTAAAGAAAAGACAAAAGGTAAGGGTAAAAAAGAGGAAGTTTCATATTTTGAACATGAATAAGTTTCAAGAAGAAATAGAAAATCAAAGCATATATTTTCTATAATTACTCACAAATACTTCTTACAGTGCGAGATTAAACGAAAAAACTAACCACTCTGTAAAATTGCTTCAAAACACATCCAAATGTTGCTCCCATGATTTGATATTCCACAATGTAAGATCTATTATAGTCATTTGCAAGATTACCATAAGAAAATATCCTATGATTTGACTTTGAAAATGCATGTGTTACTAAATTTGTATAGAAATAATGAGGCTAATCTTAATAGAACATGCAAGTGTTTAATAAATTCAAATAGAAAGTATGAAGCCAAACTATAAATAGGAAAATATTTTTATCCCCTAGACATACCAACTTTAATCCTTTTATAGGATGAAGGAAGTAATTTTTATTTTACAATAAAATTAATGATTGAAAAATGAACCCTGTTATAACCATTCTATAGATGGTAGGATATGTGATTCAGGGGAAAAAGGTAAGTATGTCGAATCTGGTCAAACTTATATATATGTGGATATGATAGACCCTCACTTAAATAGGTAGGGAAAGGAGAAGAGGTAGAGATCTCTACTCGATCACATGCATAAAGACCAACAACATTTCTATTCTTCCTTCCAAACACTAGTAAATTGGGTCTTCCTCGAAAGGATATTTTATTAATCCAGATAATTTTTTATTTACAGGATGCGATCCAGAGAATATTTACTCTGGCAAGGAACCAAGTAATACCCAATTTAATGGCTTTAAAGGTAATAACCTTTCTAATAAGAGAAATGGAAAATTTTGGAGAAGTCCTTTCTCACAAGAGAGGAACTTGACAAACTACAAATTCAACAAACAGAGTGAAACAACTCTAAGGATGAATCCCAAAATTGGCAGTATAGTAAGAGTGATTTCCTCCATAGAGATGAAAGTTTTGGGAGGATAAAGATAAGGATCTAGAGAAAAAATAAATAATGGTTTAGAGAGAAAAATCTTGTAATATTCTTAAAACACCCCCCATTGATCATGAAACATGTGACGAACTTTCCATAGATAAACTTGTAGGTAAGGATAAACTAGACAATTTGATAGTTCTAGATGGAAGGAGTTGTCCAAAGTTATACAAAAATAATATTTTAGTATCATTTTTTTTTAAATTACATGTTATAATCCAGAATAGTTGACTTCCAAAATCATGCCCTAATTTATAAGTTTCGGAATATATCTATTCTATTTAATTATTTACTAATTTTGATTAAAGAGGTTTGGAATGATTTTGAAGAGGTTTCATAGTTAGGTGATGGGTGGCTGCAAGAAGTTGGGTGCCAATTTTTGGCAAAAAGTGGAAGAGTTTTTCCTATTTTTCAAAATTCATGTCAATTGATGTAAAAAATTGAGGCACTTAGAGATTGAATCTCAAAAAACTTCACTAATAGAAATTATAGTACTCGGAGTTAGCTTTTCAAATATGTAATTTATTTCAATACCCACATTGCATAAATTAATTTTGGTAGGCATATTTAAAAACCACTTTTTCAGAATGCCTGTTTCAGGACCATACCTCACCTGTGTACGACCACCCTTTTTTGACACAAATAAATCAATATATGTTAATCCTTTTTAGGAAAGATACCTAAGACACTATAGATTGATGAGTATATTTTTCCTTTTTTTTTTTTGTATATATTTATTTTAATTGATTTTTAAATGACAATAAAGTATATTTTCAAAACCTCTAGTGTATGGCCACCATAATTTGATGAAATGTTCATATTTTTCAAAAACAAAAAAAATTATCTTGAAAAGAATAGAATGCAGATTGATGCCATATAATTTTTTTTTGCAAAAACCTTAAAACAAAAAAGTTATTAAAAATTTAGTAAACCTCTGTGTTTCACATTTTCACATCTTTTGCTATTGATAAATATAGGAAAAATAGTAAAATTTATTATATCATCAAAAAATTTACATTTATAGAATCAGGACAATGAAATCTATAATGGGTTTTCGTTTCATCAAAAAATTCGTTGAAGATAGAAAATTAATGTTAAAATAACTTAGTCAAATTTGTGGAGGTGAAGACATAGGGTCGGTGGGACCAAGCCTAAATCATGCCTATCCCATACCAAAAACTGAGGCAAGTTCAATTTTCCCGCCCCAAGCTTTTAGAAACGGGTGCCCAATTTGAAATTTTAAAAAACGGGTGCCCGTTTCAAAAGTGACCATTAACAAAACGGGCACCCATTTTGTTAAAAAATGGGTGCCCATTTCTAATGAGTCCGTTGGAAAATGACAGGTGCAGAAGTACAGATTTCCAATGATTGAATCATTATTCAATCATTGTACGACTGTACCCGTGCACAGACAGAATGTTTTAATTAATTTAGACCTGGTTTTGTCTTGTTCTGGATTTGACACTTGTTGGATTAAAAATTCATCCAAATATGGGATCAAAGCAACGTAGAAAGAGACAAAGGATAAAAATAAAGAAAAGGAAGCAAAATGTCAAAGAGAAAGAAGAGCACGAATTAGAGAGGGTAGTAATGCCGGAGCTTCGAGTTCAACAGTAGCTTTAAAGGAAGAGAGCATTGAGAACACTGTAATGGATGAAGAGCCAGAAGAAGGAAATACAAATCAAGAAAATCCAGGTGCATCTACTAACCCAGTATTGGGTACTGGTATGTCTTCACAACCTTGCATATATTCTGAAAATGAAATTCATGATTTTTTTCAAGCGGGCTACGAAATAAATGATTTGGATTTTATTCATGGAAGTACAGTAAGAAATGAAAGTCAAACACCAGTTGAAAAAGAAATTGAAACCCCACCTATGACTGAAAATCAAACCCCAACTGATGGTGAAAATAAAAGTATAGCTAAAATTGAGAGTGTGGATGTAGACATGGAAACACCAGTTGAAAATGAAACATGTTTAAATGATAATGAAATGGGTAATCTTTTTCAATTGAATAGTGGTGTGTTAGACAATCTTCGTGGCTTGGTTTCATGGAGGCAGATTAGGACATATGCTAACAAATTGTTCAAACAATTTTTTTATAACAAGAAATTTGGGTTTCAATGTCAATTGATGTTACAATTAATGAAAATGACGAAGATGCGGAAAGTGATGAAGAGGTTAGGAGTCAATGTGAAAGAAAAAAAAAGGATGAGTCTTTGAAACGAGTTGTTTCGACTATTGCTAGTGCCTTTGATAAAATTGGAAAGAAAAGTCATTCTAAAGATAGAAATGCGGCACGACGAGCAATAACAACAGCTTTAGTAAACAAATCAACCCATGATAAAAGAATGATGAGTAACATAAGTGGATATCTTAATATTCATCGTAAAAATTTTGCAAAAGCTGTGAAGAGAAGAGTTGACTTTGAAAGTGATCCAGCTAACAACTTATGGACCTATAGTGGCAGACTCCCGAGATCTAATATGAAACTTACTAGTGAAGTGAAAACATTGATTGAAAGATTTTGGAAGGATAATACAAGAGTATCGCCAAATGCCAGGGATGTTCTAAAATTAAGATTTGGCTCAAAAATTCATGAAACACATCCAAAACACCTTTTGGACATGACTCAAACTGAATTATACAAAAAATTTGTAGACGAAAAGGTGTTATCAATCAACATAAGTCAAAGATCATTTGAAAAGTGTAAACCTTGGTATGTAAGGGTAAACAAGGAAAGAGTCACATGTTGTTGTAAAACTCATGTCCAATTTCATTACCATTATGATTTATTTTGATCTATACGTGGTACCATGCATACTAAAGAAATGTTACAGGAATGTGGTATCCAAATTCCACCTCAAGTTATAAAGGAGTTCATCTCAAGTTTGTTTTGTAACCCACATAATGACCAATATTTTCTTTTCAATGCATGTGTTTGTGGTGTATGCAATATATGTGGCAATCTTGCATTATTAGATGAGTGTTTTCATGAAACTCCTACAACTGAATTCGGACAACAAATGATTGATGTGCGAAGATTTAAAACTGTTGAATATCCATTGAAGGATGGAAAGGTTGGAAGACGATGTGACCTAATAAATGAAAGCATTAGTTTTCATGCATTCATGAATGAATTCAAGTGCAAGATCATACCTAAATATGTGAAACACTCTCATAATGCTAGATGGGTTGATGAACAATTTTGCATGTGCAAGAATACATTCCCAATGGGTAGTTTACTTTCAGTAGTTGACTTTGCAGAGAACTATACTCTTGCACCACAAGATGAGATCCAATCTCAATATTATAATTCAGTACAATTAGCCATTTTTGTTCATATTGTCTATAGGCATGCACCTGATAGTATAGAAGATGATAAATTTTTTTTGAGGGAGTACCACTTCTATATGAGTGATAATAAACTACACTCATCAGAGTTTGTGCAATACTGCATGGAGACATTTTACGACAATTTAAAGGAGAGACAAATTCAAATGACACATCTAATATGGTTAGATAATTGCACAGGTCAATTCAAGAATGCTAGAATGTTTTATTGGTTGAGTAGGACACATAAGAAAACCAATGTCGAACATATCTGGAGTTTTTTTGAAGCTGGACACGGGAAAGGAGAACATGATGGTGCTGGTGCATGTGTTAAGAGAGCCCTTGCAAGAGAACAACTCAAGTTTGAAGAAAAATCCAAATTTAAAAATGCACGTGAAATTGTTGAATGGTTTAGTACAAGTTTATCTACAGGATCAAATCAGAATTCTACAATCAAACGTTTCTTCTGGCTAGTAGAAGAGAATTACATCCTTTCAAGATATGAGTGTGATACGATAAATGGGTCAGCAAAATGGCATTCATTTAGAAGTTCTGATTCTAACACTTGGACTATATGGACTAGGGAGCTAGCATGTTTTTGTCAATTTTGTGTTGTAGGTGAATGGGAACAATGCGAGAGTACAGAATGGGTTGAAGAATGGAAACAAAGATCCTTAACACCTACTGAGACACAAGTTCTAGGCGATTCAACTAGTGAAGACCTAGATCATGCATTTGCAAAAGAAGATTATGATCGTGTTTCAGATCTGATACAACCTGGTATTTATTTATTCAAATTTACATTTATAAGTGTAGGTTTTTTTACATACATGCATATGAAACTAATTATTTTTACAGGGCATGTGTATGCTATTGTTGCACCTGAGGATAATGATGAGCAGACTGAGTACTGGCTTGCTAGATGTGTGGAACCTAAGAAAAAGTTGATATGTCATCAAGTAGATGATGATGGTTTTCAGTATCCAATTGGGTCTGTTGTGGTTCTTGGTACATGGCTACGAAAATACCTAACAAGAAGAAATGGGTTACCAGCATTTGAGGACTACCAATCAGAAAAGAAAATTATGCAGTATTCTCATTTAATGGTGGCAATGAATATCAAATTAGAAAGATACAAAGGGAGGCCCACCAATAAAGTCTTCTGGACCCTTTCGATGGAAGAGCATGAGGCAATCATAGAAGCATTACAAAAAAGAGAGGATGCAGATGGTACACTAGGTTGAATCAAATTTAGAGACATGTGAGTGCTTTTTAATTATGATGAAAGTTTATATAGTTAGTTCTATTAGACATTAGACATGTACAAGTTCAATATATTATTATGTCAAATTTAGAGTTAGTTCTAATTAATTTCTTGTTTGAATAGGTATCAACTACAACTTTACACATGTGTGACACTCATATGCAGATGGTACACTCTAATAAATCACATGTGTACATGTGTAAGTGTTTTTTAATTATGTCAAGTTTATAGTTAGTTAGATATTAGACATTAGACATGTACAAGTGATAGATCTTATTATGTCAAATTTATAGTTAGTTGTGCATTAAAGACAGTTTTTCTAATTAATTTCTTATTTGAATAGGTATAAAGTGTACAACTTTACACACATGTGATAGTCGTATTCAGGAGCCCTAGAAGATGATACATTAAATTATTTCATTGAATGTTTATTTTATTTTTAATCATATTGTAATTGGGCTAAGAAGTGGGGTTTTCTTACTAGTTCTTTCCCTATGGAGCCCTTGAACTAGTTATATATATAAATAAAAATATCATTTATTGATGTACCATGTGTTATGATTCCTGTATACTTATTAATTTGTTCATTTTTTAATTCAAATTCTACAATTAATTTGATGTGACATATTAATTAATGATATCCATTATCTAGTTATCTAGTTATGTAGTTATGTAGTTATGTAGTTATCTTATTTTATCTCTACTTATCTGATTCACATTATATTTATTCATGTAGAGTATTTACATGCAATCCATCTTATTAAAAAAATCTTAGATCTAAAACAAATATTCTAATTTAATCTATGACATGTACATATATCGATCAACCAAAAAAAAGCTAATCCACATAACATGTCACTCTAGTCCATATATAACATGTCCAAATAACTAGTCCAAATAAAACATGTCCATAAAACATACATCATTGGTCCAAATAAAACAAGTTCATATATAACAAGTCCATAAAACATGTGAATAGTCCAAATATAACAAGTCCATAAAACATGTGAATAGTCCAAATATAACAGGTCCATAAAACATGTGTTCATAGTCCATATAACATCTAGAAATAGTCCATATAACATCTGAATAGTCCATATAACATGAAAACACAAGTAACATCTAAGAGCCTGGATCGCCGATCTGATCTGCCGTCCTCTTCAATCCACGTGAAGAGAACGGAGATGTATCATCATGTTGTACACCATCAAGTGACTGTAAACATAAATTATGAAGAGATAACATAAGAAGTGGGTTTAAACAAATAATTCACTTACAAACAAAATAAATATTGAATATACATATATCAAATAAATTGCCGTGGAACCCTGTTGAGTAGTTTCCTCTGTGGGAGGAGGACCTGGAGTAAAAAATGTCATTGTGGTAATGTCCTGTACAAAACAAATTGCAAATTTATTATAATAATATTCCCTAAAAATGACATGTGCATCATGATTCAAAAATATTGGAATTTAATATATTAATAACTATGACCTCAAAGGATGATGAGGCCTGCATCTGGCTGGGTCCTACACCATGACCACGTGAAACTATACTCAGTAATGGTTCCGAGGGTACATCAACAGGGAATGATGTGGCGAAGGCCTACATAATTGTAAAAAATAGAAGTGAATTAGAATATACGCATAAATACGTGAGCATGTATAAATAGTTAAATTCAAATTAAAATGCAATATACATACAAGCGGTATATGGGGAGTGTCCTCTGTGACCAATGGTAGAGTACCCATCGAACTCCTGCTAGGGTGGTATGAAGTGTGACCCTACAATATATATTTTGAAAACAAACATTATTAAAGTAAAGTTTCAATAGTAAATATTTCTAGGGGTCAAATAGACATGATAAAAACACATACAGTGAAAGGTGCACCAACATCTGAAGTAGTCGAATGGACATGGTGATGGTCCATGGATGTCATGGTCTCCTCTGCCCCCTGTCCGACAAAAACAACATATTTTGGTTGATATGGCTTGTGTGTCTATACATTTATATGTAGACAAAATATTTTATCACTATTATATAGATTACCTCTGCGCTAGATAAATCCGCTACGTATAAAAGGTCAAGAAATGATGACAACTTGGCAGGTCGATCCTCTGTGTCATCATATCCTCCATGTGCACCCTCTGCATCATCAAATCCATCATTTGGCCCCTCACTCTGTGGACTAGTACATATGTCCCCACAACTGGTGCAAACATGTGCTATGCTCTGGGGTGCCCTAGCCATCCTGAAGTGCTCAGCTAAATCATCCGAAAGGGCGCTCAATGAACCAAGAGTAGAGGTGACTGCTCGATGGTGTACTGGTGCTGGAATCATAGGAGTCGGATAAGAAACAAGGGGATCCTCATGTGGATGATTTCTAACTCTATCACTCAGCTTCGCCCCAGGCCTGTCCTGAGGCATGCCTCTACCGACCCCCTGAAATGCTCTCATGTCAAAATAATTGGGTTTTTTACCCAATTCAAACTCAGCCCACAATTTTCTCAAAAAGTACATGGGGACCTCATGATTTGCATGTGGTGGATGGTCAAATACCATCCACCACCACTCCCAAAAGTGCTGTGAAATCAACGGGTGCTTGCACCAGTGAATAGATATTCTTTTTTTTTGGGGTTTATTTCTTCACCTATTTTCGGATTCTTAAACCACCGAGCAAAATCTACTTTGGTGATTTTAAGATCCTTCACCTCTTTATAGGTGAGTCCATCAGCATAGAATGTTCTCATGGAATCTCTCCATGAGCGATAACTGTCCAACTCATCATCGAGGGACTGGACAGAAACTACTATGCCTTGCATAGTATCTGCAAGGCATAGTAGATGTGTGGAGGGGTGGGGATCATGTCTAACCGTCTCAATGTCCCTGACAATAGAGGTGATATTACGCCTCATGTCCTCTCTAAGCTGCTCTGCGGTATGAGGAGGTGGTAGAGGTGGGGGTGGTGGTGGTGGTGGTGGTGGTGGTGGTGGTGGGGGCTGACCTCCTGAATGCTCATCCATCATGTGTAAACTGTACATATATAAAGTATTTGAACGTGTAAATGAAAAGTATTTAAACACATGAATAATCTAAACATATATATCTCTATCTTCACATGTACACATTTATAAAGTATTTGAAAATGTAAATGAAAAGTATTTAAACACATGCATAATATATTAGGTCTTAAGGGTGATAGTAGGTCCTATTACGTCTTACGAGTAGATACTCTAGCTCCTATTAGGTCTAAAGGGTACATAATAGGTCCTATTAGGTATTAAGGTTACATACTAGGTCTTAAGGGTCATATTAGGTCTTAAGGGTACATACTAAGTCTTAAGGGTCATATTAGGTTTTAAGGGTACATACTAGGGTTTAAGGTTCATATTAGGTCTTATTAGGTCCTATTAGATACTATTAAGGGGTTATATTATGTATATATTAGGTCCTATAAAGAGAGTTTACTTTGTAAATGTTTATTTCTTTTCAATAAGGTTATATTTTATATTGATTTAGTTGGTTTGTTAATATAATATTCTAAACTTGCTACGGTGTCTTTGTTTAAAGATATATAATGTATTCCTTTATTGGTCAATTTGAAAATAATTACTTTTTAGTACATTGAACATGATGAGAGAGGAGACAGAGAGAAGAAAGTTCAAGGGAGAGAGATGAGATAGCGGAGAGAGGAGAGACCTGAGAGAGGACGTGAGGAGAGAGGAGAGAGAGAGATCAGAGAGAGGAGCGAGCAGGTGAGGAGAGAGATAGAGAGAGAGTTCAAGGGAGAGAGATGAGAGAAAGAGAGAGGAGAGAGAGAGAGAAGAGAGTTAAACAGAGAGAGATAAGAGAAAGAGAGAGGAGAGAGAACACGATCAGAGAGGAGAGAACATTAGGTTTTTGTTTACAATTGTCTACATTTTAGGTTTTCGTAAATACAATTTTATACATTCTAAGTTTTCGTTTTCAGTTTTTAACAAATACATGATTTCTAAACAAATTGAAAAGTAAATTAAAACATAAATAAATGAAAAACTATAAACATACATTCATTTTTAAAATAAATTCGTATAATCCTATTTAAAAACAAAAATTAACTTTTTATATGTTTTAGATTTTCGTTTACAATTTTAAATATGTTTTCAGTTTTCTACATTTTAGGTTTTCGTTTTCAGTTTCATTTTAGGTTTTGTTTTCAATTTCATTTTAGGTTTTCATTTTTTATTTCATTTTAAGTTTTTGTTTTTTGTTTTCGTTTTCGGTTTCATTTTAAGTTTTCATTTTCAGTTTTCTATGTTTTAGGTTTTCATTTTCAATTTCGTTTTAGGTTTTCATTTTTAGTTTCATTTTAAGTTTTTGTTTTTAGTTTTCTACGTTTTAGGTTTTCTTTTTCAGTTTCATTTTCAGTTTTCATTTTCGGTTTTCCACGTTTTAAGTTTTCATTTTCAGTTTTCCACGTTTTAGGTTTTCATTTTCAATTTTCTCCATTTTAAGTTTTTGTTTTCAGTTTTCTACTGTTCAGGTTTTTGTTTTCTACTTTCTTACGTTTTAGGTTAAATTGTTTTCAATTGCACATTATTTCTAAACAAATCGAATAACAAATAAAAACATACATTTCATAATCTAAGAAAATACATTCATTTTTAAAACGCAATCTTAAATAGCTATTTAAAACTAAAATTTAACGTTTTACTACTGAAAATGAACACGAAAAATAAAATAAAACAAGTCAAAATGATAAATACGTACCTAGAACTCAAAAAAATGTGTTTGTGGGGTCGGCAGGCATCTAACAATCGGGTAGGCGATGTTGAAAAATCGTAGATCCCATTCTCCTATCGCTAGAAAATGACAGGAAACGCTGTCCAAAAAAAAAAAAATACTTTTAAAAAACGGGCACCCATTTTTTATCAAATTGGGTGCCCGTTTTGGCTCAGTTGACCGAACCGAAACGGGCACTCATTTTATTAAAGATCGGAGTGCCGAACCAAAATGAGCAACTGATTTGGAAAGAAATGGGTGCCCATTTCTAGCGGTGCATTTTTCCAAGTTGCAGACTTCCACGGAATTGGCAGCCAACTTTTTGCACGTACCCTGATTCTCAAGGGTTTTTTCATAGTTCATTTTAAATTAAAGGATTCAAGATATAAGATTTATAAACATAAAGCCTTATCATATAAGAATTCCCATATCCATTGCAAGCCTAGATCCCCAACTTTAATATTGATTAGTGTAATCTCAAATTTATTCTTTAATGGGTTGAACTTCATAATTTACCTTTAGAATATAGAGATTCATCCATTTTAGAATAAGTTGGGAACAATTTTGGAATTTATCTAAAGCTTGATCTTCTCAATTTGAAAGAATTTTTCCTTCCGATTAGGCTCTGTTTATTAATGGATACTAAGAAAGACTTACCTGCATCATTAAAAATCATAACCTAAAATGAGGATTGGACTCAAAAAATTATTTACAAAAATAATGAAACTAAAGAGTTAATAGAAGAAGAGAAGATATTTTTTGAAACTTCAACTAGTTAATATAAGACAAGGATTAAGGATTATGGATTTGTTCTAGATCTAGAGTATTAGCATTACAACCCCATATCTATAAATTCAACCCATCTTTTTCTAGAAGTAGTAACTTGTATTAGATTAGATTTTCAACCATCTGAAGTATATTCCAAACATTCCTCTCCTTCAGTCTTTAATATCCTTTATTCCTTAGGAATTTTTTTGTATGATTTACAGCTTCTATTGAAGCAAGAATTATTATTATCCAATGAATGGAAAGTCTTACAAAAACTGTGCTAAAAGGTCTTTGGTTTTTTTAATTTTTAACAAGACTGATTTATGGTATATGACAAGCATAGTAACTCAATATTTGTAGCATATATTTATCATGCAAGAAAGGTATAAGGTATATATAAGTCATTTTCCTACTAATAGTGAATGAGAAGTACTCAAAGGTGTAAAATTAAAAGTTGGGGAAATTCTAATGAATTTGGATAATAAGATATTAAGTGGAAAGATAGGAAAATAATAGAGAATTTACATTGACTCTAGTATTCAACTCTCTACTCAAGTTTTCAAAGAGTTTGTGCAAAATGGATTGCTTGATACCCAGATTCAAATCATTAAAAAGATAGAAGATCAAGTATTATCAGAAAAAATAGCTTGAATTCATTACATGATCAAATCCTTATCTCTATAATCTTCTCTAAGAAAGATAGTATAAATGAGATCAAAGAGCTACCTTTTTCACATATTTATTCGCTCTTACGAGGAAACTTATGGAAGCTCAAATTTAAGGGAAGGAAATAAAAAATAAAAATGGAAAAAATCATTCATGATTTAAATAATCATGCCTTATAAGTAGATTAAAATATTATGTTTCTAAAGACCTTAAGAAGCGAAAATGAGAAAATCATCAAGAGAAAATCGTAAAAGGAAAATCTCCACGAATCTTTAAATTAGAATGAGGAAAAGTTATCTTCATTATTGCTTAGTATGAAAGAGCGAGCTTCATCTCCATATAGTAAAGAGGAAAAGGGTAAGCCTTCTCTAACAAAGACAAATAGATATTCTCAAGTTCTACGTGCTCTCTCCGTTTGAATCCTCATAGAGGTAAACGCTCTAGAAGGAAGAAGACAAAAATATCGGTAGAGGATTCTGGGATTACAGAAGAAGTAAAATTTCTAACTGATGAGATTGTTCGAGAGTAAGGAATATTATGGAGGATGATAGATGACCTGTGGAACTTGAGGAAATCTATGAATTATTTGGGCTCATAGACCTGGACAACTTGTAGCAGAAGGAAGATCTTGATACAAAACAATATTTTATAGAAAGGATGATTGAATTCAAATCAAACAGGATGGAAGAATTTGATGAATAATCAATATTAGATGAGGAAAATTTCAAAATTTATTATAAGAAACTCAACCATTAGGAATTTGGCAATCAAAAGCTAGTTTGGCTAAGCTAGATTGTGGTCTAAATATAAATAAGAAGGGGGCAGAAAATCTTCATCCAATATTAGAAAAATAGATGGTGAGAATTCAGATTGGACGAAAACAATTTTTTTGGAAATAGAGATTATCTTATATATTTTTAAATATATTCCCGACTTTACGGGTTTTGAGGATGAACAGTATGATTTTAGATTGGAAAGTTTTGGGGAGATAAATTTGCAGCCTAAGATTATTTGAATCTTCATATGGGAGTTCTCCTTCTGTCTTTTTAGCATAGAGTTTGACGTTATATCTCCATATGGTATCAATCTTTAGGATATGTTCACTTTAATTTATAAATTGAAAATCTTCTTGGAAGAGAGGAAAATCAATTTTGTAAATTTATAATTTTAAAGAAGACTAACCGATGTAAAATAGGTTTTCATCAAAAACATTTTTTTTACTATATTAAAACAAATTATAAGCATAGATTGTTTTTCAAAAGGAAAAGTGGGTTTCTATTTGGTGGCTGGTTCGGCCCTTCATAATGATTAGACATACAAAGAAGGATAAAAAAAATAAAGGATAGCAGAGATGGCATTTAATGATGATAAGACCTTCATATCTTTTTAACCATAAGTATAGAAGAGTATATGTTTTATTTTTTTGGGGAGAAAATGTAATAATTTATAAGTTGTTTCTAAAGAGACGACTTAATCTTTAACATCTCACGCATGCAAATCTATAAGGATTTTTAATTATTACGACAGCTTGCCATTGGATCAATTTTTATGCGATTTCAAATAATTTAGCAGACTATATCATTATAGAAAGAACATTTGCAGGGACTGCAAGGAAGAATAAATAGAATCATCTATACGTCTGAAGATAGTTGAAAACATTAGGAAAATGGTCTTTCTATTAGAAATATTGTACAAAGATGGAGAAGAATTGTTAACAAAATTCATGGCCACGAATTGTGGGTAGTTAAAATCATCGTAGGGTAAGAATTAATTGATACAAATCATACCTTTACAGTAAATAGTGATATACCAACAACATTACTTTCTAATTTATTTGTTAGGGGTGTCTCCAAAATAAACTCAATGCTATTATGCAAAGAGATTTTCAAGAAAAATCTATTACTAGCGATATGGAGCGAGTGTTATGTTACCCAATTTTTGGGTTTTCACTAACAAAATTATTATTTATCAGTTGGTATAGCTTCTTACCAATACACTTTTATGATCTGGTCCTATGTTCCATCGACAATGGCATTAGTAGCGCCGATTCATGAAGGATATAATATAAGAGTATTTTGGTCTAAACTTGTAATGGACATGCGCAAGAAACATTCTAGTTATGGCCAATGGTTATTACATGTTTTTGTTTGATTACATGGATTTTGGGTCTCACCTGACATAGATAGGTTTAGTCGACATTAAAAGGATCCAAGAGGTTGAACAGTTTACATCAACATCCACCATGGATGACAATGATTTCAAGTCATCATATAAATATATAGAATCAATTGACAATGAGAAAAAATTCTTTACAGGAAATCTTCAGATGGAAAATGATTGCATCCTAAAATTAAAGAGAAAATGAAGTTCAAATCAACGCACAAGGAAGTAAGCAATGAGCTCAAGTTAGCAAATGAAACCATCACCGATCTGAGAGCAAAAAGAAAAGAAGATGAAACGACCAAGAATATTTTCAACGACATAATTAAGAGAAAATTAGATGAATACAATCAGTGGTGTAATCGTTAATGGAGAGACTTCAAAGAGAACTATCCAATTGTGAAGAAAGAGTAAACATAGTGAAAATGACACAGGATAATACAAAGAGAACAAGAAAGATCTATATTTATTCACTAGAAATCAGTTGCATTCAGATGACAACATACATGCCTTCAAACATTCTAGGCTACAATTGGAGTTCTTGATTATAGTCTTTGGTCAGAGACCTTAAATCCCAATTCTAAAAATTATCCTTGACTACTAACTAAGAGCTCATTTTAGGGAAGCGTTACATTACATAAATAGGTATAATTGATTGCCCTTAGACTACATTTAGAAAGAATTGCCTTACGAGAAAGGAATCTTAAAAAAAATGACCAAAATTTCAGAATCTGTGAAGCATAATTCAATAATCCAATTGTAATTTTAATGCTACATAACATAATTAAAAAACTAAAGGCATAAAAATATCTCTAAAATTATACTGAAATTGTACAATTCATCTATTTCTTCTCTGCTTTTCTGCTTCATAATCTGGATTATCAGTGGGCAGTTTAAACTTGCAGGCCGGGCAAGAGTTTGAAGTTGCCAGCCACTGCAAAATGCAATCCTCATGATATTCATGATTGCAAGGCATTTTCACACATTTCTCACCAGCCAACAAAGCAACCTGACATATACAACACAAGAAGTCTCTGTTCGCCTCTATTGTTACTCTCTCTAGATTGTCCACTGCACTTCTAGCTGCTGGATGAGGGCCTTTAAAAGGGACATCTTCATTACCATTTAAGTAATAATTAAAGTTGAAAGAAACAGCTGGCTGTATATTATAAAAACGCCACCCTAATTGGACTCTATTTAATTCAATATCTTCTAGTATTTCCTGCCAATTGACCTCGTGGCCAACTATTTCAATAATCGCATCCCACATTATTGGAGTCCCACGAAGCAATACTCTGATGGGAAGAGTATAAGGCTGCCTAGAAGAATTCTGATTATCTATGATTCTTTCATCTCTACTTCTTTCACCCTCGCGGATACGGTTTGAAACTGTAATAGGATACCCATTAAACCAACGATTGCAATAAATTTTAACACCATTATTATAGAAACTCATTTCCTTAATAATTCTACCTCCCACATTTAGATGGGAAGGATAATTTCTTTCGGCTATTTGTGACAGGTTCAGAACCCTAAATCTAATGCAACATTTGATTACTTCAGCGAAATTATTATTGTACGTCTCCATATCAACTTCATTTCCATATTCAATGGAGTAATTGCAGTTGCATTCACCAGAGTCATTCACGTCTGTTTCACATGTAGAGCACCTAAGTCGTTCCATATTATTCGAGAAAGCGAAAAAAAAGTTCTGGTGCTTATGTTACAGATAAGAAACTTAAAATACACTTTTCACCGAAGGATAATGGAGGTCTTTAGTTATAGATGTTCAAAATATAGCCAACCGGTGCGCCGTTTCAAATAAGTAACCTTTCAGTTTCATGCTATGATTGCGATTTTAGTTTTTAAAGTATACTTATACGTATGTTAGATGAAGCATTAAAAAAACATCAACGAAAACAAGACCCAACAAAATATTTTCACCGTTTCAAAATCAGTCACCTTTCAATTTATGTTATGATTGCAGTTAAAGTTTCAAAAATATACTTATACGTACGTTAGATGAAGATTAATAAAAATCATCGAAAAAAGACTCAACAAAATATTTTCACCATTTTAAAATAAAAAGCTTAAATTGAAACAAAAGCAAATGATAATTCTTTTCAATATGGATGGAAAACAGTTTTTGAGGGTATCTTGAGCCCTTATTCCAACAAAAATATCAAGGATGCTTTAGTTAAACCAAAACAAAGTTCTTATAGCTTAAAGATAAAAGAAGGAGAAAGATGGCAAAGAAAATTGTAATTTTAGCAAGGTCATAGTAGTTTCATATCAAGGTACTTTCAAGAGAAAGATTGTAATGAAAATTAATATCTCTAACACTCCCCCTAATTTCTATCACTAATTACATTAAAATTAACAATATTCATTTTTTCTCTTAAATATTCAAATTTATCTTGTGTTAAGACTTTTGTGAATATATCTACCAATTGATCTTTGGATCTATAGTGCTCAAAGTTGATTTGTCCATTGTTAACCAATTCTCTAATGAAATGATATCTAGTGTCATTGTGATTTGTCCTTTTATAAAGAATATGATTCTTTGATAGTGCAATAGTGGACTTGTTGTCACAATAGATTGTAGTAGGCTCCTCTTGATCATCCATTAGATCCTTCAAGACTCTTTGCATCCATACTGCTTGACATGTTATTGATGTACCTACTACATATTCTACTTCAGTTGATGAGATAGCTACTATGGGTTTCTTCTTTGATATTCATGCTATAATACATGTTCTAAGATGAAATGCATATCTAGATGTACTTTTTATATCATCAATACTCCTTGCAAAATAACTATTTGTATAACTAACCAATTAGAAATAATTTGAAGTAGATACAATATGCCATAGTTCATGTTTCATGCAATATAACTCTATATTCTCCTTCCTTCCTTCGAATGTGAATTCTTAGATGAATCCATGAATCTAGAGATCATACTGTCTACATACATAATATTTGGCCTACTTGTTGTGAGATACATCAAACTACCAACCAGTTTTGTAAATATAGTTGAATCAAATTCTATCTCATTATCTTCTCTACTTAGTTTTGTGCCAATTGCCATAGATGTAGAAACTAAACTACAATTAACCATTGTAAACATTCTCAAAATATATTTTGCATATTTACTTTGACAAATAAAAATGTCTTTATCTTTATCTATAACTTCAATGCAAAAAAAATATTTTTTCAAACCCAAATTTATCATCTCTAACACAAAGATATTAGTATTAAATCAATAACAAAATAAGAACTTTTATCTCAACTAACAAATTTAATATTAGTATAAAATCAATATGAAAATCAGAAATTTTAGCTTAATTTTAAATACTTTATAAATATTTAGTAAAAATCTGAAATATATTAGTTCAAAATTATCAACCTCCATAGATCATATATCTCAACCAACAAATCTAATATTAGTATTAAATCAATAAGAAAATCAGAACTTTTAGCTTACTTTTAAATACTTTATAAATATTTAGTAAAAATCTGAAATATATTAGTTCAAAATTATCAACCTCCACCGTTCATATATCTCAACCAACAAATTTAATAACTGAATTGTATAAACTCATACCCATCTACCATATCTTCCTCTATGAAACGTCAAAAATCTATAACCAATTCTAATCCTTCTCTTGTTTCGTATCCGTCTTTCTTCATTTAATAAGGTAAACCAAACTCCTATTCGTTATTCTCCATCTCCATCCATATCCCGAATCCCCATTCTGAAATCCTTATAAAATGAAATTAAAAGCATTTAAAAATTTTAGTAAAGAAAATATTTGGTCAACATTAGAAGAAAAGTCTAAAATGAAGTACCCTCAAGCTGGCTGCTTAGTTCGCTTAGTTTATGTTGAAATTAAATTATTTGTTGTAGTAGATTACATGGTAAAAGCTATCTTGGTTCTAATTTGATTTATTTATATAAAAAATTATTTAATTAAAAATTTATAGATAGTTATGTACACTCAAAAAAATTGCATATTTTCTTTTGTGAAATTGATCATTTTAAATAGGTGGTTACATGTTTGGGTTGACTACTAGATAAAATGAATCTTAAGGTAGGCAATTTGTCTAAAAATAGAGATGGAAAAATGGAGATGGAATGACTAAAATTCAGTTGACTTAATATCTTTTTAGTTCCATTCCAAGATATTAGTATTAAACAAATAGGAAAATCAGAAATTTTAACTTATTTTTAAAGACTATAAATTTCTAGTAAAAATATGAAATATATTAGTTCAAAGTTATCCAACCTCCACCAATTCATATATCTCGCCCCAACTCATTTAGTAAGTGAATCCTATAACCTCATACCGATCTACCATATTTTCATCTATGACACTTCCAAAACATATATCCAAATCCAATCTATCTCTTGTTTTGTATCATTTTTCTTCCTTTGTCAAGGCAAACCAAAATCTCATCCATGTTCTCCAACTCCATCCATGTCTCAAATCACCATTCCGAAATCTTTATAAAATGAAATTCAAATCATTTAAATTTTCTACTAAAAATTAAAATTCCTTCATCATTAATGTCTTTTAAGATATATTTATTTATTATACACATTGTTTGATAGATATCATAGTCTAATATAATATATTCAAGAGGATAGTATTGGTGGAGTTGTTCGTCATACAATAGAATCTTGTGTGTTTTGAAAATAAAAATATACAATAAAATTTAAATGTAGTCATGTCTTAATTTTCTATTACTTCTCAAGGTATATTGTACTATTACTTTTTCTCACAAAATAACTTACACATGTAGATTTCACATAAATAATCTGAAGTAATAAATCTTTCTAGATTGAAAGATAACTTAAAAGCTATCTTTTCACCTATTATATTCATCAAATCATAAAGGTAATAGAAAAGATATCAAAAGACTTGTGATAATTTACCTACATTTTTAAAAATTTGAAAATTTATTAATAGTTTCACATAATTTCTCTCAAACTTCAAGCTTATTCTAAGATTCACAATTTTCTTTCGCCAAGCTTTAAATTTTAAATTTTAGAATAAAATCCTAAACAAAGCCTAAAGGTAAGGGGAAAAAAAGGAATATTTATATTTTGAACATGAATAAGTTTCAAGAAGAAATAGCAAATCAAAGTATATATTTTCTATAGTTACTCACAAATACTTATAGTGCTAGATTCAATGAAAAACTAACTAATTTGTAAAATTGCTTCAAAACACATCCAAATGTTACTCCAATGAGTTGATATTCCACAATGTCAGATCTATTATAGTAATGTGGAATCTTACTATAAGAAAATGGCCTGTGAATTGACTTTGAAAATGCAGGTGTTACAAAATTTGTATAGAAATAATGAAGCTAATCTTTATAGAACATGCAAGTGTTTAATAAATTTAAATAGAAAGCATGAAGCCAAACTATAAATTGGAAAACATTTTTATGCCATAGACAGACCAACTTTGATCCTTTTATAGAGTCAAGGAAGTAATTATTATTTTACAATAAAATTAATCATTGAAAAATGAACCTTCTAATAACCATTTTTTCAAATGGTAGGATACATTCTTCAGGTAAATAAGGTAAGTATGTTTTATCTGGTCAAACTTATATATATGTTGATACAATAGCCCCTCACTTACATAGGTAGGGAAAGGAAAAGAGGTGGAGATCTCTACCCCATCATAGGCATAAAGACAAACAACATTTATTTTCTTCCTTCCAAACACTAGTAAATTGGATCTTCCTCCAAAGGATATTCTATGAATCTGGATAATTTGTTAGCTAGGGGAAGGGATCCAAATAATATTTACTTTTTCAAGGAACCAAGTAATACCCAATTTAATGGATTTAAAGGTAATAACCTTTCTAAGATGAGAAATGGAAAATTTTGGAGAATTCCCTTCTCGCGGGAGAGGAACTTAACAAACTACAAATTCAACAAATGGAGTGAAACAACTCTAAGGACCAATACCAAAATTGGTAGTACAATAAGAGGGCTTTCATCCTCAAAGATGGGATGTTTTGGGAGGATAAAGATAAGGATCTAGAAAAAAAAAAATGGCTTAGAGAGAAAAATCTCATAATATTCTTAAAATACCTTCCATTGATCAAGAAGCATGTGAGGATATTTTTGTAGATAAACTTGGAGGTAAGGAAAGACCAGACAATTTGATAGTTCCAAATGGAAGGAACTGTCCAAATTTATAAAAATAATAATATTTTAGCATTAATTGTTTTAAATTACATGTTACAATCCAGAATAGTGGATCTCCAAAGTCATGTCCTAATTTATAATTTTATTAACATATCTATTCTATTTATTCACTAGAAATCAGTTACATTTGGTTGGAAACATACATGTCTTCATACATGCTAGGCTGCAATTGGAGTTCTTGATTATATAGTCTTTGGTCAGAGACCTTAAGTCCCAATTCTAAGGATTATCCTTGACTACTAAATATGAGCTCATTTTAGGGAAGAATTGCATTACATAAATAGGAATCATAACATAGGTAGACCAATGAATAAAGAACATTCCCCAAGAATAGTAAACATGTTAAAGAAAAGTACAAGTCTTAAGCCATAAGGAACTTGATCTGTAAACTCTGTAAGGCCCAACAAATCAAGATTTAGGTCCACATATAATTCCAGAACACATATGTATGCACTATCAAACTTCACGAACCATATACTTCAATCACAAGAACAAATCATAACTCAATCAATAATGAACCAAATGAGCTATGAACCTAGGAATTGTTGGCAAGTTTACTATACTGATGTATATGACTAAGACATAGTGTTTTCATTATGGAAACAAAGTCATATGATGTTATGGAGTCAGCACAATCAGTTAGAACATCAGATTTGGTTAAGTATGAAAGACTGGATAGTCAACAGAGCATCAAGACAATTCCCACTAGGGTTTTTACCAATTTGGATTTCCTCGTAGATATATTTGGTGTTATGTGTTATGGTTGTTTATCTCACTTGCATTGATACTCATTTCAGTACATAAGCACTTAAGTGTAGTTTCAAGAGTTAAGAAAAAGTAATAATATATAGAACATTGATTCACCCGCACCCCCCCCCCCCTCTCTTAGTGTTCCCATTCCCAACAATTGGTATCAAAGCTTTAGTCCTCTAAAGATAAGTTTAACCACTTGAGGAGATCATGGATAAGGGAGAAATGAAACATTTGAAAAATAATCTTGAAGCATCTCTTCAATAACTTGACAGATCTAAAAAAGAAACTAAAGAACTAAAATAAAAGCTTAGTGATTCTCATGTACTCATCAAAAAACTAAGAAAAGATTTGAAAGACTATTCTACAAGTGATTTGGGAAAAATGGTTAAAAAGCTAAATGAAGAAAACACATCTCTGAAAGATCAGATTGAAGAATTAGATGAAAAGTTACTTGATAATCAAGAATCCTATAAAGAGAAGGTCAAACAAAACAAGCAATTGGATGAAGACCTAAGACAAGAAAACATGAAAATCTTGGAATTAGAAAACATCAAGAAGCAAGTGGAAACTGATTTGACTAAAGCAAAGAATCATATTGACAAATTGCGCACAAGCAAGGATCTAATAGAGTCAAAGTTGTCTACACAAAAGGTTAAAGGAAACACCAGTGGTATTGGATTCAATGAAGCACAAAATCAGATCAATGACATGTGAGAAAGAAAGAAAGCATCAGAAGAATATACAGAAGCTAAGAAGACAAGAAATCATATAGAAGCTGAAGCTGAACTGCCCAAGGATGAGCACAAGCTAGTAAACAATACTTTTTATGCTTGTAACAAGCATGGACACATAGAAAGAGATTGTAAAGAGGTAAGGCCATTCAATGGTTACTATCATTCATGCAATAAGTCTGGTCATAAAGCTATGAATTGTAGATCAAATCAAAATTACTGAAATCAGAGAAGTCATCCACAACAGAATGTAAGAATTTCCTAGAATATTACATGTCAGATATGCAACTATATTGGTCACACAGCCAGACAATGCAGTATGGCAACCCACATGAATGCACCAAGGAATATCAGGCCTCCAGTCATTTGTCACTTATGTAACAAGGCTAGACACATCTCTAGGTTCTGCAGAACAAGAGCGCAAAGACAAAAAAACTCTAAGAAGTCAGAAGGATCAATATTGGATGAAGCTGGAGAAGTCAAATTTGTACAAGCTACAGAGGATGTGAGCTTGATTTGGAAGGAAGAAAAGAAGGACAATATTGATGAAATAGTTGAAGATGCATCCACAATGGATGCACCTCCTATTTATGGTTAAAATGACCATTATGGTCATAGGGGGAGCTAGATTAGCTCTAGACCCATGTGTGGCTGGTATACTCACTCTCAAAGTATGCACCTTTGGAGATAACTATTTAGAGACAATGTGAAGTAGTATGCAAGAGCACACTACCTGATTATTAGCAGAAACAAAGAACAAAATTCTCAGTTACATTCTATGTTTACGTGGCAAGCATTAATGGCAGAAATCTACTTTATAGTCACTAGAGATTCACTGATCACTCATTTTCAATCAATATTAAGAACTTGGAGATCTCAAAAACACTAGCAGTTGAGTTGTGAAGTGTTACAGTTGAATTTATCAGCGAAGAAGGAAGATTGATTGTTAGAAGCCCTAGTTTAGATGCAATGATTCAAAAACCCTTGGAAACCTCTGTGAAGAAATAAATCAAGTAATTCATGGCTACACTAGTTGTTTTTTATGTTACTGAAAGGAAAAGATATGTGTTTAAAAAGAATCCTTCGAAGTCCACCTTAGATGACCTAGAAGGAGCCTTTTCTAGAGACCCAATGGACGTTATGCATGTAGAAGACATACGCGCATATGTGTATTGCAAGAAGGAACTGGTTGGTTAGGATAGAATTAGGTCACACCTTGAGTCAATGATGAACCCTGATAAAACATTCATGGATGAGTTTGCGCACATTGAGAATCACCCAATCATTGAGTATGCTACAGCTTATGAATTCTATGAATCTGAATGGATTAAGATTTTGTTGAGTAGAATTTGTGATGACCTATTTTGGATAGGTGAAGTTCCAGTTAGAATCATAGCTGGTCTTATTTATGATATGACAAGACTATCAAAGACAGGCGCCATTCTTCTAGTTGCTAAGGATGTCATAAAATTGTTTGAGAAAGCTTGTAGTCACGTAGTGACAAGTGCGACATGACCATAGAGCCAATTGAGGAGAAAGACATGAAATTAATGTCTATGATACTTGGGTAGAGATTTCAACATCCAAACATGGTCAATAGTGTGTCTGCAACCACTATTCTTGTAGCCATCATAATTATAAGAGAGAATGGTGAATTAAACTTGTGTGAGATCTTGGGCACACAGTTGATGGATAATATTATAGCAATAAAGCATGATAAGAATAAGATATTCAGGTTTGGGTCTTTGATTATCTATATATACTTTCATATAGGTGGAAAGGTTTCAAATTTGTACCTTGATAAGAACATGCCTACAGTGCTACAAATATCACTTAAGGAATCCACTAAGAGTACCCTTAAAGATTATATGGAGTTAGAGATCAAGACATTGAGGATAAAAATGAAGATGAGGTATAGGATACCTAAGAGAATTGTTGAGAAATACAAGGATAGTATTTGCTTCATGGTAGAAACTAACATAACTTGTATGGAAGCTATTGAGCCTAGAACTAAGTGGATTCATCCACTTGGGTATGAGGTGGAGGAACACATTCTGGAATCATATGCACAAGTCCTCCTAACAGTGCCAAAAGATCCAAATGAGCCAAGATGGGGAACCTATGAAGAGAAGACTAGACAGGTTGATTTAGTCCTAAATAGTGCTACAACCAAGATGAAAGAGACTAAGATAAAAAATGAGATATTGAAAATTCATGGTGTCACTCAAGCTGACATGGATAAAGTTAGAGAAGCCAAGATAGAAATGAAAATTGAGAGCACACCTATTGGGGAAATTAAAACAAAGAAGTCTAATGATCCTAAAGATAAGAAAGTAAAAATTGAGAAATCAGATGATCACAAGGAAAAGAAGATTAATACAAATGATATTACTTCAGCACCCACAGATACTATTGATCTAGAATCCACACCACCTCTTGAATATAGCAGGATGGCTAAGAGGAAGAAGTAGACCAAAAAAAGCCATCCTCCCTCTAGGAAAACTAGAAGTCAAAGGAAGAATACTCAAGCACCTCCTGAGGTAGTATTTAGACCGAGTCTTCAAGTATTAAGAACAAGAGTAGTAAATGAAGGCAAAACTGATCAAATAGCTAAGTTTATGATAAATATCATGAGATAGATAGATCTTAGATCCATGATATGTTAATCAAACATATGATCAAATTCAAGAAGACTATGCTAGAACTGAAGACAGTGATTCCAGATAATGTTTGGGACATTTTGAATACATTGAAAAGAAAATTTGTCGAAGAAGATTTTAGAATAAGAGAAAAGACACTGGATGATAACTTTCCAGTTTGTTCAGTTGATGAGAAGACATTATTGCTAGGTTTGGTAAATCTTCACCTCAAAACAAAGATGAGAACTTTGCACATTATGAATAAGGATTATGATTTGATTGCTAAGGAGACTAAAAAAGCCTTCGAGAAGGTGTTTCTATAACAACACATGCATCCAACATCTATGCCCACAACTCAAGAACCTACTGAGAAAGTCAAATAAGTTAAGGTCACAGATGCACCTATGACAAGTCCATAGGACTTTGCACCCATAGTGACAGCACCCACAAAAGCTATGTTATCTGTGCCCATGCCTGAAGCCAAGGAAGACACCATAATGATAGATAATATTGAGATATCTATGGAGGCCACAGATAAGGATTTGGACAAGTTCAAAGAGGCATTTCTGAGCACTAAGGAAGCATAAATTCTTTGTGGTGATAATTCATTAAAGCAACAAGAAGAAATTTAGATTGAGGATCTAATAGGATAAGAAGAAGAAGAGGAGAAAGAAAATTAAAAGGAGAAAGAAGAAGAAAAAGAAGAGAAAGAAAAAGAAAAGGAGAAAGACGAAGAAGAGGAGAAAGAAAAGGAAAATGAACCGATAGATGAACCCTCTATTGAAATTCTTGTAAGGATAAAGATAGAAGTGATGGATAGTACACCTATCACTCCTATGCCATCAACATCATTTTTGTCAAGCTTGACTCCTGACACTACAAGCTTGGATTCTTGTGGAGAAGAAGACCTGATCAAGATCAGTGTCCTTTCTATGGAGAAGGCCAAGGAGAAACAAGTAATGAGAAATCCTTTGTTTCTTGAGTCAGTTAATATCCTCAATAGCCTACTACCAAAAGAGAAGAAGGTAATAAAAGTGAATTATGTAGATGATGTTAGTACCATCCTGACAAGCTTCAAAGCAAACTTTTCTAGCCTTAAAGAGTTTGCATCCAATGTGGCAGAAGAAAAATATCATAAGAAGATATTTGGCATTTCATGAGCTACTGATACCTTGTCAAATGTGCAGGTAAGACCATGGAAATTTCAGGGGAAATCAAAGATGGATATTTGTAAAATCATGTTAAGCCAAGGTTATCTCCAAGGGGAGAAATTAACCTCGTTGTAAAGTGTAAATTTTGTAAAGTAGGGCATGAATGTAATTACTAAATGATGTTTATTTTACCTTATTATTTAGTCTGCTTGGCATGCCATATGTATTGTGTGTAATGTGATTTTTTTGTGGTGTCAATTGACACATGTCATGTGAGTTGGCATGCCCAAGTGTTTAATGTGTGTGAGTGGTCTCTATTTTAGGGGCCATGAGTGGGAATCTCTTTCATTTTCGGATTCAATCTTTAGGTGGTCTTTTGAGTGGATTTTAATGACCATTTATGATAGTGGAGGTTAAAAATAGGCTACCCCATAGTGGTGGCATATGTTGCGGGTCAAATTTTGACCATTGTGATGTATTTTGACTATTTTTGCTCTTCCAAAAGATGTTGTTTTGAAAAGTAACGAAATTGGAAGAGGCATGTCAAGCCCACTCTTCATTTGAATTTTGAATTCAAATTTCCCTCGTTTGGTTTGAAAGATTTAGGGTTTGTCTTCTTAACGAGATGGAGGGGAAATTGGTGGCTAATTGCCCACTCTCCAATTTTTGGAGACTTGAGAATTTGTGAAAATTTTGGTCTTGTTTCTTGGATGATTTTGGTGTTGCATAGAAAAGGAGGAGAGTTTTTGGAAAGCTCATCTCAACCCTCTTTCCATTAGCTTGGATCAAGGTTGGATCTTGAATTCTCTTGTCCTTATTGCTATGTGAATATTTTTACTCTTTCTATGTTGTGTGGATGTTAGATCTTTATGTAGGTTCATGGCTTCTTGTCTTTGCATGCTTGTGGTGTCTTCATTTTTTTGATGTATTTTTTTCTTGGGGTGTGCAAGGCCAAACTCACCCTTGGGAGGGAAGAGCGCCTTGATGGGTGAAGGGCATAAGTTGGGACTACTCTTCAAGTATGGAGTCCTTCCTCTAGGAGGAAGGGGATAAGGCATGGATGTATTGGCATCCATGTTGCCATCCTTGTCTATGCTTATTGGGGGTCATAAGGGTGTTGATATTCTGATGGATATGAGAAGGGTGGATGGTTATTTCTATGGCCTTCTGAAGGCATTTTGAGCAGATTTTAGAGCCTTGTTGAAGGCTGGTTTCTTGTGGTACTTGGCATTCTCCTAGTTGAGTAGCTTCCACCTTCACCCCTACTATGGGTCCAAGGTGACTCATGATGCACTAGCCTTGGGAAAGGGAATTTTTTGTTTATATTTGTTGCTGGTTTATGTTTGTGTATGTGTTTGTTGAATGCATGTTGCAACCCCTATCCATCTTTATTTTCTCCTAGCTAGAGGGTGGCCATGAAATGGCCTAGGTTGGGAGGAGAGCCTCCATGGTTCACTTGTTTTTGTTTTGTAGATTTTGAAAGACACACCTTGCTGGTTTTAAAGGAGCTAAATAGAAATTTGGAAGTACCCCTTTATGTAATTTGGTTGATTGGCCATGAGCCTTTGTGTAAATTGTTTTATCCATGGCTATGTATAAAAACCTAGCATAAGAATGCTTGTAAAATAGGATAGGTTTATTTATTTTTCTCTCATTTATTGAACAATATGTTTATAAAAAAAAGGGTTGCATTGATTTTCTTTATGTTGAAGAAGTATGTCACCATTGAAAAATAGATGAAATGAATGCTATGTTTCAGTTTTCTGCATGCAAGTTAATAAAGGGAAAGATGTCCTTATCTTATGGAATGGTTTTCAAGAATATTTATATAAATATTTTCTTAGTAATTCCAAGGAAAAGATCTATTTACTTTTAAGAAAAGCTTTCGAGAAGATTAAACGCTATTAATTTTGTTTCTTGATTCGAAGGAAAATAGATTAATTTAATGTAGATAAAGTAGCTATGTAATTAAATGACTATTTCTTTAAGTGTAGAAGGAATTCATTATTTCCTTAAATGTTCATGCTTGCTTTATGATAAAGATTGAAAACTTAACTTTTTGCATTAGCATAGAGAAAGAAATTAAACTCAAATGGTTATAATATAAATGCATATGTTCATTTCTCTTAATCATGTTAATGCTTTTTCTTAATACTGTTATCACAATTATATGTAAATATAATAATAAACATATATTTCAAAATAAATATATATGTTTATAATTTTACCCCATGTGCTTTATCACAACTTAAAAAATAAAATGTATCATAATAAAATTTAAGTTAATTTCTTTTACAGAAAAGTAATGCTATGTTTGGAAAATAAATAACTATAGCATTACATACTTACCCTACCAGTTATATATATTATAATGTTATCACTATTCACTTACAATTTTTAAATAGTAATGTATCCTCATACTTTGCTTATGATGAGTTTTAAACCTTATGTTTTAACATAAATATATATTATTATATATACATATTTATATATCGAAATATAAATATGCATATATAATAATACATTTAGACTATACCGTGCATACCCTTATGTCATGAAAAGCATCATAATGTAATTTATTGATTTTGGAAAGCATTGTTTTGACATACCCAATTTCCACAACTGTCGCAACAATACTCACCTGTCAGTTGGATTGCTCACTGCCACTGTAATTAGATATATCAGAATGGAGATTATGTAAGGCGTTCGTAATATAGCATTGTGCATTTCTTTGAAACCTTGCATTGGCAGACCTGCTAGTACATTATATTGTTCATGAATGCACCTCCAAAAACCTTCACACTTGGAAAATTCATGCCACGATCTTTGTGCATATGCCTATTGTTTCTATCTTTTTGGATGAAGATGAACTTTTTAACAGAACCTTTTGTATGAATGCCTTTGTTATATTTTCCCCAGCAACCCTTGTTGTTGGCGCCACCTCTTCCTGTGGTGATGGAAGGGCCAGTGCTCAACCTGTCACCCCTTGTGGAGACGTGACAGGGTCCTGACCTTTCCCTATCCCCCACCATTACCAAAGCTGGAGCAAAGAAGATTGCTGGTAGGCTGACTGCTAACCACGCTTGATTGTTTGACTTGCATAATGATCCATTCACTCTCTTTACCACCTATGCTTATGCGCCCTTCAGGATTCTACCACAATTACTAGTATGTGGCTAGGAAGGCTTTTTCAAAAATTTGGGTGCAGAACCCTGAGGCTATACTTGCACATGACTAAGAGGGCCTATTTTCCAAACTCGAATGAAACATTTAGGGTTTGGCCAAGCCTTACTTGATCCAAACCCTAAAATTCAGAATGGGGTTTTGTGTGGGCTATTCCTTATTAATTCTTGACTCGTTTTTATTTCTTATACCATTTCTATTTTGTTAGGACATTACTTGATTAATTATTATGTTAGCTCTTACTTCCCATTTGAATTTTGGTTTCTATCCTCTAACTTGTTCCACTCTTCTTGTTCCCAAGACTACCTCTTTATAGGGATATTAATTAATTTTCTTAACGTCATCTTTTAGTTTTAATATCTTGAATTATGTGAAGTAATCCTTTTGATGCTTGCGATAATTGAATTCTTATTATTTCTTTATACTTATTAAAGATTAATGTTTTAGTGAGGATTAATTTACTCTTTTATTTCTGTGCAATGGTCCTCTTTGGAAAAGATTATGGTTAGTTGACTTTTAGTCTTATTATTATTTCTATCATGCATATGAGTATATAGTTTGGACCCTTTTATTTATTTGTTCACTTATGATTTGGGTTGGAGGGGTGAGACCTCTTTTATTTTCTCTTCACGTTTCAATATCATAAATTATTAAACTTATAATCTATTAATAATTATTAATAGTGGCAATATTTTTGGATGTGTTAAAATGTTACGTGATGATCATCATTAGTTCGTAAAATTTACTAAGGGAAGTAAATAATAATTTATTATTAATTTAATTAATTTCAAATTTTTGTCCTATTATTTTGGAGTAATTTGTCTTAGGATTTTCTTCTTCAAAATCCCTTATGATTAATCCTTATCAGTGAACCCTTCGACCTAGTGCACCTGACGCGTAGGGGATGTCAGTAGGCCAACACCCACCTCAGATCCCCTTGTGTGATGGGTGCTTAGTTGTAGTTTTTCTCTCTTGTTCCCGTTGAAACCTTGTAATTTTCTTTGTTAAAAAAAAATTGTTGTGTGTGTTTTGCCCTAATTTTGGGCATGACATTTTGGTATCAGAGCTGGGTTTCAACTCTAGGAACCTAAACCCATTGCATTTTTAACTTATGTCTTGTCTTGCACTTGTGTAGGATGCCTCCAGTTATGCATAGGTGTCGTCATCATGGGCGAGGTGCTAGGACTGCTAGCAAGGCTTCATTGGATGTTGTGAGCCTAGTAGAGGATGTAGGTGATGATCCAGAGCCACCTTTTGGACCACCACTAAACCCTAACGAGGATATTCTAAATTCCCTTCAAAATCTTGTGGGTATCATTATGGACAAATTTCCACTAGGAGGCCAGTAGACTAAGGTTAGAGAGAGGAGTAGAAGC
The DNA here is from genome assembly GCA_027943335.1 of Chamaecyparis obtusa. Taxonomy (NCBI): domain Eukaryota; kingdom Viridiplantae; phylum Streptophyta; class Pinopsida; order Cupressales; family Cupressaceae; genus Chamaecyparis; species Chamaecyparis obtusa. The sequence continues at coordinate 60,785 of BSBK01012830.1, forward strand.
CCTCCTTCCAGACAGGTTGAGAGATAGGAAGAGTTAGAGGATGAGTTAGTTCATATGCCAGAGCCACCACTACCACCATCTGAGATAGTGCATAGAGCACCCTGTGATATAGGGGATTATATTAGAGAGCTCCTACATGTTTAGCCACAACCCTTTCCAAGATCTACAGATGGTACAGAGGCAAAGGCATGTATTTTGAGCCTTGAGTGATGCTTTGGGTTGAATCCTTATGAGAGAAACCTAAAGGAACATTTGGCAGTACATATGCTTAGAAGTAATGCCCCTACTTTATGGAGATAGGAAGAATATAAACATCACTTGACTTTAGACACCCTCACATGGGAGGTTTTTCTTGAGAGATTCAAGGCTCAATACATGTTAGAGCATTTCAAACACCATCACATAGATGAGTTCCATGACCTCCAGTAGAGAGGTATCACTATGGCACAATACAAGAGCAAGTTTCTCAAACTCCTTCCCTACGTGGAATATATGAAGGATGAGAAACTCTAGGTCAACCGCTTTATCAAAGGGTTGAACCATGCTATATTAGATAGAGTACAGTTGGTGCCTTTGGGAGATTTGCATTATACCATTGAGAGAGCCATGGTTGTAGAAGAGATCCATAATCGGTCACATAACTATAATTCCACGCCATAGGCTTCTAGTTTCCAGAGATCCCACTAGAAAGGGAATCAGAAGCACTCATCAAGACCATATAGAGCACCTCAGTAGCAGCAGAAGTAGTAGTTTCAGCAGAGTCAGAGATAGAGGCCTCCACAGGGATAATAGGGCTCTAAGCCCAAGTAGTGGAACTCACAGGGTCCTTGAAGAGATCAAAAATCTCAGTCTCAGTATGCACCACTACCTAAGACTCATCAGTCTTCCAGAGGTGGATTCAGTGGGTCTAGTATGGTAGGTGGGAAGAAGCAGTCCAGATCTTAGGGGATCCAGATTCAGGCTAGAGGCCCATGTTACACTTGTTGCTATGGGGCACATTGTTGGGGATTGTCCATCAGGGCATCTAGCAGGTAGTCAGAGAGCAGCAGCTTCCAAAGCCTATGGTGGGAGGCATGGGAAGATCTCATCGAGTGTTTGCAGTGGTTGATAACCGCTAGGCTGAGCATCAGGCCATGGTTATTGAGGTTGCAGGGACGATTGGAGGTATTAGTATTTCTATTCTATTTGACTCAGGAGCTACCAATTCTTTCATTACTCCATTTTTAGTGGAGTGTTGCAGGCTAGTGGCAGCTAGGCAAGATGTGAGTTGGGAGGTTGAGTTAGCCTTAGGTGCTAGGGTGTTAGTCAATTCCTTGGTGAGAGGATGTCAGTTTTAGATTGGAGATATGACCACCATAGATGACCTACGTATCACACCACTTGGGTCTTACGATGTTGTCCTTGGCATGGATTGGCTTTATGCCCACAACACCAAGATGGATTGTAGGGAGAAGAGCATTAATTGTGTAGATGATTTTGGTGTGCCTTCGATTATCTCAGGATTTTAGAGACCTATATCTCTTCATGTGATTTCCACTATGCAGTTAAAGTGGTGCATGTGTAAGGGATGTCAGTTATTTTTCATCACCATCATTGATCATGAGAAGGAGCCTTCCCTTAATGACCATCCTATCTTGCAGGAGTTTGCAGATGTATTCCCTTTAGAGCTACCTAGTATGCCACCACCTAGAGCAGTGGATTTTCACATTGATCTTGTGCCAGGAGTAGAGCTAGTATCTCGAGCACCATATCAAATGACCACCAATGAGCTTAATGAGCTCAAGATTCAATTGGAAGAGGTCTTGGAGAAAGGACACATTCATCCTAGTGTATCACCTTGGGGTGCATCAGTTATCTTTATTAAAAAGAAGGACAAATCTCTTAGGTTTTGTATAGATTACCGACAGTTGAATAAGGTGACCATCAAAAATTGGTATCCACTCCCTAGGATCGATGACTTGTTAGATCAACTTCAAGGTGCCCATGTGTTTTCTAAGATTGATTTGAAGTTAGGATACCATCAGTTGAGGATTGTGGAGAGTGATATCCACAAGACTACGTTCCGCACTCGCTATGGCCATTATGAGTTCACAGTCATTCCTTTTGGACTCACGAATGCTCTAGCTATGTTCATGAGTCTCATAAATGGAGTGTTCCACACTTTCTTGGATAAGTTTGTAGTAGTATTTCTGGATGATATTTTGATCTACTCTCAGGATGAGCATGAGCATGAGGAGCATTTGAGGCAAGTCTTGTAGTGTTTGAGGGATAATCAATTGTTCGGTAGTTTGTCGAAGTGTGCCTTCTTCAGATTGGAGGTTCACTATCTCAGTCATGTGATATTAGGAGATGGGATTTCTATTGACCCATATAAGATTAGAGCATTTATGGATTGTCCAGCACCTACCAGTGTGACCGAGGTCAGGATTTTCATGGGGTTGGCTAGTTACTATAGACATTTTGTTGAGGGATTCTCTAGAGTGGCTCACCCTATCACTTCCCTCTAGAGAAAGGGGAAGAAATTTGAGTGGACTAAGAAGTGTGAGAGAGCTTTTCGGGAGCTCAAGAGGGAACTCACTAGTACACCTATTCTTGTAGTGCCAGATCCTTGAGTAGAGTTTGTGGTTTGCAAAGATCCATCATTGGATGGTATAGGAGCAGTCCTTATGTAGGGAGGTTGAGCTATTGCCTATGAGTCTAGGAAACTCAAGACTCATGAGCTCAACTATCCTACCCATGACCTTGAGCTCGTGGAAGTAGTGCACATGTTTGTGAGATGGTGAAATTTTCTTTTGGGTCATAGATTCGAGCTTCACTCAGATCATCAAAGCTTTCAATATTCTTCACTTCGCTGAATCTCAATGATAGACAGAGGAGATGGATGGAATTCCTTTGTGAGTATGACTTTGATGTTCACTACATCAAGGGTAAGGAGAATGTAGTTGCAGATGCCTTGAGTAGGAGATGTCATGAGCTTTCATATATGTCTTCTAGCATAGATTTGAGAGGATACATTTTGCATCACTTGCCTAAGGATGGATTCTATTCTAACTTTTGTCAGATGGTTTAGTCATAGAGACCCCTTGAGGGAAGTTCTCAGATTATTCCCTAGAGTCAGATGGCCTTCTCCATCATAGAGGATGTATTTATGTACCTTCTTTTAGTGGGTTTCATGACTTCATTGTGATTTAGGCTCATAGAGTTCCTTATACAACACACCCAGAGTTAAGAAGTTACATGCATATTTGAGGCAGCTATACCATTGGTCGGGTATGAGATTGCACATTGTAGAGATTGTCGCTAGATCTTTGGAGTGCTAGAGAGTTAAGGCAGAGCATCACCATCTAGGTGGGCTTCTTCAACCACATGAGGTACCTGAGTGGAAGTGGGATATTATATCCATGGACTTTGTTGTGGGCCTTCCTATGTCTTCTCATTTCCATGATGCTATTATGGTGACAATAGATAGGTTGACTAAGGTAGCCCACTTCTCACCCATTCGTACTACTTTCACAGCACCTGTAGTCACATAGGTCTTCTTGTGGGATATCATCAAGCTTCATGGTGTTCCTCATAAGATCATTTCTAATAGAGATTCTATTTTCACATCATCCTTTTGGAGGGAGTTACAGTCAACATTGGGCACCAGGCTCAACTTCAGCATAGCTTATCACCCTGAGATAGATGGGTAGACCGAGAGGGTTAATCAAGTATTGGAGGATATGCTTTGTATGTATTTGATGGATCACCAGTCCAGATGGGAGGAGTACTTGCACATGGTGGAGTTTGCCTATAATAATGGGCATCATTCATCTCTGGGTATGCTACCTTGTCAGGTTTTGTATGGTAGAACCTTATAGGACACCTTTGAGTTGGGATAGGATCGAGGATAGAGTGGTAGTGGGACCACAGTCGATCAGGGAGATGGAGCAGTAGGTAGACTTGATCAAGCAGTGTCTTAGAGAGGCTCAGAATAGATACAAGAAGTATGCAGATGCAAAGAGAAATGATCATGTTTATATGGTTGGAGACAGAGTCTTCTTGAGAGTGTGACTGCATAAGAGCCCAATCCATTTCAGAAAGGGTTCTAAGCTCACACCTCATTTTGTTGTTCCTTTTGAGATCTTAGAGAGGATAGGCCCAGTTGCATATCAACTAGCTTTACCACCTAGCCTGTCACATATCCATGATGTATTTCATGTTTTTTCTTTGAGGAAGTATATCTATGATTAGACTCACATTATTGACTGGGGTGCTCTATAGGTGGAGTCGGATGGATAGCTAGCACTGGAGCCCATACATATTTTGGCTCATAGGACGTTGGCCCTTCGAGGTTGAGAGCTAGACCAGGTTAGGGTCCAGTGGGATTTCTATGATGAGGTTACAGGTTCATGGGAGGATGTAGCACATATATGAGCATAGTATCCCCACCTTTTCGATGAACTCTAGGAGGAATTTCATGCCTAGGGGGGGAGGATGTGATGCCTCACCCCATGACATCATTTCATAGCAGATCTATTTTCCATGTTTGGACTCATGTTGACATTTTATTTTATCATGTTGGACTATTGAGATAGAGACATTATATTATGATACTATGTGATGACTTATGTTTATGTGATGATGATATAGGACTCTCACTTCGATGCTATTTATTAGGTCATGAGCATAGTAATTGATACATCTTCAATTTATATATGATACTTTGATGTTACATTCATGTTAGGAAAATTTATGGGAAATGATCATGACTATTATGTTAGGTGGATTAACGTGTATCATTTTATTCTTGACTTTATGCGCTTTAAAAATGCAATGTTGAAATGATGGGAATTATTATGAAATGCAGTTAGAAATTTCCTATGATGTTAAGAATGTGATTTTTAGATGTATCTTATATATATATATATATATATAGATATATATATATATATATATATATATATATAGATAAATATATATATATATATATATATATATATATATATATATATATATATATATATATATATATATATATATATATATATATATATCTATATATATATATATATATATTTGGCATTTCATGAGCTACTGATACCTTGTCAAATGTGCAAGTAAGACCATGGAAATTTCAAGGGAAATCAAAGATGGATATTTGTAAAATCATGTTAAGCCAAGGTTATCTACAAGGGGAGAAATTAACCTCATTGTAAAGTGTAAATTTTGTAAAGTAGTGCATGAATGTAATTATTGAATTATGTTTATTTTACCTTATTATTTAGTCTACTTGGCATGCCATATGTATTGTGTGTAATGTTATTTTTTGTGGTATCAATTGACACATGTCATGTGAGTTGGCATACCCAAGTGTTTAATGTGTGTGAGTGGTCTCTATTTTTAGGGGCCATGAGTGGGAATCTCTTTCATTTTCGGATTCAATCTTTAGGTGGTCTTTTCAGTGGCTTTTAATGAACATTTATGATAGTGGAGGTTAAAAATAGGCTACCCCATAGTGGTGCCATATGTTGGGGGTTAAATTTTGACCATTGTGATGTATTTTGACTATTTTTGCCCTTCCAAAAGATGATCTTTTGAAAAGTGACGAAATTGGAAGAGGCATGTCAAGCGCACTCTTCATTTGAATTTTGAATTAGAATTTCCCTCTTTTGGTTTGAAATGTTTAGGTTTGTCTTCTTAAGGAGATGGAGGGAAAATTGTGGCTAATTGCCAAGTCTCCAATTTTTGGAGACTTGAGAATTTGTGAAAATTTTGGTCTTGTTTCTTGGAGAATTTTGGTGTTGCATAGAAAAGGAGGAGACTTGTTGGAAAGCTCATCTCAACCCTCTTTCCATTAGCTTGGATCAAGGTTGGATCTTGAATTCTCTTGTCCTTATTGCTAAGTGAATATTTTTACTCTTTCTATGTTGTGTGGATGTTAGATCTTTATGTAGATTCATGGCTTCTTGTCTTTGCATGCTTGTGGTGTCTTCATTTCTTTGATTTATTGTTTTCTTAGGGTGTGCAAGGCCAAAATCACCCTTGGGAGGGAAGAGAGCCTTGATGAGTGAAGGGCATAAGTTGGGACTACTCTTCTAGTGTAGAGTCCTTCCTCTAGGAGGAAGGGGATAAGGCATCGATGTATGGGCATCCATGTTGCCATCCTTGTGTATGCTTATTGGGGGTCATAAGGGTGTTGATATTGTGATGGATATGAGAAGGGTGGATGGTTGTTTCTATGGCCTTATAAAAGCATTTGAGTAGATTTTTCCTAGCTTGGGGGTGGCCATGAAATGGCC
>BSBK01012831.1:0-93850 GCA_027943335.1 Chamaecyparis obtusa
ATGGAGACCCAGACGATGATTGAATGGCTGAGAAAATTCTATCAGAATGGACGATGGAGATTTTGAGTTTTTGCCGCCATTTTGACGATGGAAATGTTCTATATAAGGAGATGTATTTCATAGCATAATGAGTTGTTGAGAGTTGTTGTTCAGAGCTATTGTTGAAGGAGTTGCCGACATTATGATGCAGAGTTGAAGTAAAAGACAAATATCTTGAACCGAGTGACTGTCTGATAGTTGGATGCTGTCAATGTTTATTGACAATTGTCTAATCACTTAAGGAAGATCGAAGGAGATCTAGTGAAGCAGAAACATTCTGAATCAGCATAGCAGATGCAAGCATCAGATATCTTTGAGTATGTAATCATTGCTCTTAACTAAGTTATTGATAATATTGTAGTTGATCCTAATAGATCTAGGGGTATCAAAATGCCTGTCGAAATCCTCTAACTAGGTACACATGCAAAGATGTGTTAAATCTCTTAACTGAGTAGGCTGTAATGGTCTTGGACTAACCGTCTTGTGATCCTCACCGATCAAATTGTTAGAAGCAATTGCCTTGTATGCTCTTAACCGGGCACTCATTTTTCTGCAGTAGTGAGCTTTGTGGGTTTCATCCCCACCGCATTTTTTATCCTCACAGATTTTCTGCAATACCAAAATAATTGTGTCATGAGTTGAATCTGTGTGATGTTTTAATTCTCACTATCTTTAATTAGATGTTAAGTAATAAGTTGTTAATCAGTACTATTTACCGAGTTTGCAAAATCTACAAATTAACCGAGTAGTTATACAAAGTTCACAAAGCTTTGACAAATCGAGTCTACAGAGCATATTTTACCGAGTACACAGTTTTACTTGTATGTTTGTTTCAAAGTATGTAAAAGGTTTTATCGGTCATATAATTGATTCACCCCCTCCCCCTCTTAGTTATATCCCTTTCCATTGCTAGTATTTTCGGCCTAACACATATCAAATCAAAGTATTAAACAATTATATTTAATTATCTATTAGATATATTATTATATTATTTTACCATCACAAAAACTACTAAATACATATTATATATTAAAAAATTTAGTACATGAGAATATTTTTAAAGATGACAGTGGACCCAACGCACAAATTTTCATTTCTTTTGTCAAAGTTCCTTTGGCATTCTTCAAGCTTTTACCTTTATTTTTCCTTGCCCTCCTCAATTTCCCTCCAATTTCCATGATGTAACCCTAGTCCATTTCACTTTTATATATTTTTGCCTTTTCTGACCACCGATTCCAAACAATTTCCATGGTGTAGGAATTTTTCCCTTTTCGCATGTGACAAAGGAGATTCCTCTTCTTTTATAATGATTGTTCACAATTTTCTATCAACTTTAATGAGAACTTTGAAATGTTACCCAATTTTCTTCACAAAACTATATTTGATTTGATTAAGACTGCTCAATATTAACATGGCCCAACGAAGCACTTGGAGGTCTTAAAATCACTAAAAAGAATTTCATAATTGTTGGCATGGTAATTCATGCATAAAAAGAGCCAATCTTAGTATAGTTTTTCATGAAGCTAAAAATCAACTAAACAAAGAACTGTTCTTAGAATTTACAATAATACACAAAATTATGCTAATCATATAGGTGAAAAATTGCTATCTAAAGTCTTCATATGATGTTTGTGTTAATGGAAAAGTGACATGCATCTCACACTAACAAAGTACCATCTGAACAATATTGATAAGTCATAATAGTCCAAGTGCAAACAAGAAGGTTGCAGACGTATGTACTGGCTGTTATCTTTTCCCTTTTGATGAGAGATTCCTCACTTTTATTAACAATTGCTCACAATTTAATATTATATTTAACAATGATAGTGGAATGTTACCAAAAAATCTTTAGAAACCTTAATCTAATTTGATTGAAGACAACTCGATATGTCATGCCCCGCAAGGGAACCAGGAAAATACACAAAGGTTTACTTCATAAAAGAAAACCTAAGTAGAGTTTAACGAAAAATTTTGAACTTTTAAAGTTTATAATAAACAAAACATTTTCTAACTTCTTTCCAAGGTTCCCTTAAGTGTAAATGTATAACTTATTGAGAATTGATAAACATTTTAACAACATTTACTAACCATTCAAATTCCATTTCAGATTCTTTATTGAAAAATACTTAAACACATTTAAAGATAAATTCCATCTAAAACTTTTCAATAACTATAATTCCAATTTCATCTAACTACATATTTCAATAGAACAATAAATGATTCATCAACATTTTGCATAACTTGATACATAACAAAATTTACATCTTTCCAACATACATTAAACATCCCATATAACCCTTTTACTACGGCTACCCATTATTACATCATTTGAAAATTACATTACATTTAAACTCCTGATAGGAGAATACATAAGTTTACAACAACATGAAAAAGTACAAATCTTCATTCTTCCACAGGTGCTCAGACAAATATGAATCTTCAGTTGTTTACATCTGCACAAGATACCTCGATAGAAAGATTTTCCACCCAACCATGTGAAACTGGTAAAGTTTCACCCCCCGTGCAAGGAGATAAACACCAAGCCCACAAGAAGAAACTTACTAGGTTTTACCAAAAGGGTTGGTTAACATTTCACACAAGTAAGGTACATTTCACCAGGGATTCTAAGGTTTGGGTAGGAAATCCTAAGCAACAACCTAAGTGAGTGTCATCGCATAGCCCTCACCCCTTGGGTTGTCCTGGTACTAGCCACACTGGGCCCCGGCCCCCAAGTAGACACATGCGGAAATCGAATGCCTTTCATACAGACAAGTGCCATTCGACTTGTACCTACGCATCGGTACCTTCTCCCACTCCCATCCATAGCCTGTCCTAGCGCTAATGGCATGGGCGAGGCACAACTTAATCTTTTTAATGTTTGAACCCATCCCTTAAATTTTATTGGTTATCACTTGGTTAATTAACTCATCAGTCGGTTATCCTGGTCTAGCCACTTTAGGGCCCCGGCCCCGCACTGAGAGCCACTCACTTAGGGGTTCCTAGTTTCCTAACCCTAACCTATTCCCGTTAGGTTTCCCTAGCAAACCACTAACATGTCCAATAATTTCATTATAACAGACCTACCTAGGATGCTTAGGAGACCACAAAGTTGACAGGTTTGATTGCTAACAAGTTAGAAGGCCAAGGGTTCGTTTCAGTTTTCTATTCCCCATCCCAACATTTATCTAAGAATGAAAAGAGTTTTCACTACTAATTGGCAAAAGACATATAACTTAATTCTCCAAAAAAAACTTCTCTAATTCCAAAATTTTACTTCTTCTCGATTGCAACATACATAAAATATTGTATACTTTATGATTGAATTACATGTACCTTAGAGATGGTTTGTAATCACAAAACCGTATATTATATTATATATATATATATATATATATATATATATATATATATATATATATATATATATATATATATTATATATATATATATAATATAATATACCCAATTATAATCCATAGTCTTAAAAGCACATCTATTATGTTATATATATATATATATATATATATATTACTTCATATATTATATATATAACATAATACTCAATTTTGAATTAAACAATAATTATTTTTAAAGCACATCTATTATATTGTATATATAATACTTCGTATGTTATATATACAATATAATACTTAATTTTGAATTAAACAATAATTATAACCCATAACTGGGCATATATTATATTATATATATAATATTTCATATATTTATATTATAATATAATATTAAACTTTAATTTAATAAACATTACAAAACATAAATGTCAACTCACATATTTTAATGCCACCGAAAATTGAAATGGAAACAAGGCAAAGTACATTTTTGTCTAGGGTTTTCGGCGGCCTCGGCGGTAATGCCGCTGACAGTGTTCCCACTGTCGACGGTACCGTCGGTACCGCGCGGCCGCACGGCTGCCTCACATTGTTTGGCAATTATTACTTGCTTAGACCTAAGTTCGTATGAACTGTTTTTATTTTGCTTTGTTTTTTTTTTGAAACTGCTACATAATACGACAGCTTTGAGATATTATATATATATAATATCATATATATTATATATATATAATATAATATATTTTTTTTTTTGAAATAACAAAACTTTTATTTTTTTAAAAAGGATCAAATAAATATACACATAATATTATATATATTATATATATAATATAATATATATATATATATTTTTGGATATTATATACTTTATCATTTCTTTTAACAGATTTTCGTTTCCTAAAATTTATTTTATAAATTAAAATTTTATAAAGTAAATTTTGAATTATATATATTTTTTAACATATATGAAGAAAGTAAATTGGTTTTACTATTTTACCACAAAATTCTTTTATGATTTCACGTTGTAACAATTTACGTTCCATCTGGTAATATACAAATTTTAAACTATAGTAGTAAATCTATTTATTTCATTCTGTGCTAAAATATCTGTAACCTACAGCATATAACAAATGAAATTCACACAGACGATACAAATATTATAAAGGAGAAAATGTCTTTCATATCATAAGAACCTTTGGGAAAAAATTCCACCTGATGCTCTGAAGATCTGGTTTGAAGAAATCCGAAGCCTCTCCCAGTTCCCTGTTTCTTCCTTCTTCTTCCGAAAGTTCCTCCTTCCAAAAATCCTCTCTATCACCCGAACCAATCATCAGAGATATAATTCTCCTCTCCAACTATTTGGTTGGAGAAGTTTCTATACGGGAAGAAACTTCTCCAACTTCCATAGTCGGTTGGAGGAGAAACTAATTTCTCCTGTACATAATAAAGTTTGTTTATATATATATTTTTTTTAAAAATATTCTCTAAAATAAGGTTTTAATAATAAATTTAATTACTTACCTCACAAGGAATTCACATAGCACAATTGGTAACTAACTAGCCCCAACTTCTAGGAGGTCTCGAGTTCAACTCCCTCCTAGCTAGTTAGTTTTATTACCAAAAGTTATTTTATTTTATCTTATTTTATTTATTTCTTAATTTATTTTTATCAACAACCATAAGGCTAGTGCTATTTGTTAATATAATTAAGTATATATATTTATTTATATTTATGAATATATATTTATACCTTAATATACCTATATGTGTTCATAAGCATATGTGTGCACCCACATGTTTATGACACATATAGTATAAATGGCTCATTATTCGTTTTACTAACATTTTATAACTATATAACCAGAAGATGCAAGGTACAAATAGCAACTCGATCTTAATACTAACATGAAAATCTAAACAGGGATAAGTCACTGAAACAGACATCGATCAACAAGGACTCACCTAGATAACCTACTGACAAAGTTGAGTATCCCTAACAGTAAGAACAAGATCCAAACCCTAATAACTGATAAACCACATAATATCTCCCTACCAGGAACTGACCCGGCACTTCCCACCTAAGGTGAATGATCAAGGATAAAGGTTTTCTTTTGTGAAGCTTGATGATATCTCCATGACAACAACAACGATCGAGGATTTTTAAGGGATCGCTCAGACCTGTGGAGCCAGGTGGAGACGATACCCGGTACCTACAATTCCTGCATCACCAAGAAGAGATACATATACATATAGATATACACATCAGATATATGCAAGCAGATGACCAGGATCAATACATCGTGTGGACCTCACCAAGTGAGTAACTACGACTTCGTCCTGAGTCATGAAAAACACATATGTATCCATAAACCAATTGAGATAAGGGTTAGTATACCATTCATGAGATAAAACATGTAAAACTAATACATTCTTCTAGGATCTCATAAACATATAATCAAAGTAACTATAACTGAGCATATAAATATCATCTGATGAACGTATAATCCTCCATGAAAACAAAAACATGAGTGCATAGTTCTAACCATCATAATAAAAAGTATCAAATCATAGTATCACTGTAGGAGAGGTATTACACGATAGGTATCCAACAAAAATTAGAGCAACGTTGACATTTCAGTATACAGCTCAATGGTAAACTTTCTTCCATAGCCAGCCTGTTTGATTTTGGAGCTGTAATCTATATAAAATCCTTAGATATCTCATTTTCAATTCTAAATTAAATCTAAAGATGTAGAATTAATTCTAATTATTTCTATATCTTCAAATTTTAAATTTAATATTTAACTTTAAATGTTCTGAAACAATCACAAATTTATATAAATGGGGTGCTATATTCTATTTCAAAACATCAATTTATTCAATAGAAATCATGAGATGGAATCAATGGAATCAAAGAATAATTAAGGAAAAAAATATCACACAATGTTTATATATATTTATAACAAAATTACAAATGTATTCATTAGCATAGATTACCTATTCTTAACAAGTTCCTAAATAATGTTTAGTGACACTTAAGTGGTGCAAGAGCACCAAGGCTCAGAACAAGGCTTAGAAGGTATACTAGGGTGACTATGATCCTAGGGGCGTTGAATCATGACCATAAAAGGGTCATCAGTGTTAGGATTAACAAGGAAGAAATAACAGTTACATGCAAATATAATCAATATCAAAAAATAATAAAACACATAGAAGAGAACATAGGACACAAATATTTAACATGGTTCGTCCAATCCCTGGGCTACGTCCACCAACATCTAGTCCAATATTCTTAATTTCTAGTGATTACAACCTAATTATAATACACAATCCCTTACAACTCAATACCACTCCAAGAAGCTAGTAAAAACAATACATTTTGAAATCCCTAATCCTAAGCCATTTTATACAAGATTTTTGCTACTTTAGGGTTAGAATCGGTTACAACATGTCGGTCCAACATGAGGAAAAGTGTACGGTACTTCCCTAATCAGTCACCAGAAGATGACAACCTCCCACTTAGTGATTGATCAGGCTCCATGCTAAATAACAATTAGCAATGTAATAAGACCAAGATTGGTCATTAATGATGTTTTGTTATGTTTTGATCATTTACGTGTAATATGATTATTGCAAGCCATGTTGGCACTTGGTGTTTCATAAGAACATGTTGGGGTCATATGATGATCCTAGCGTAAATAAGGTTGATGAAGACCTATAAGGCCACCAATGAATGTGAATTGGTATTCAAGTCATTAAAAAAATGTAAAATGCATTAAAAATGCTAAAAAGATCTAATTTTGCATTATATGAAAAATATGGCCTAGAAGGCTCATGTAAAGGGCTATGAGGTTAGAATAGTGTGTAAGGTAGCTCATAGGCCTTTGAAATTTCCTAAGGGAGGCATTGGATATCTTTTTGTCGAGTTAAAAACTTTTTTGTCAACTTGACAACAATAAATTATCCTTTTAGTGTTATGACAGTCAGTTTTAGACTGCAACAATCAGTTTTGAGGGACTTTCAACGTTAGTTATTGGTGGTTGTCAAGTTATAGGATCTATTATATAGATATACACTTGGGTTTTATAGGTATGTAGAGATATGGTGTGAGGAGAACAATGTGATATGCTCTTAAATCAATAAACAAACATTTCTTGCATACATTCCTTATTCTGGTCAGTGGGTACAGTCCCTAATATAGGGAATCTTCATGCTTTGAATCCATGAGTTATTGATTGGAAATAAAGTAAATTTTTTCTATGTTGACCTTTTATCATCCGTATGCACTTAGGTTAGTGTCTCATTGAGTTTTGAAGGTAGAGAAGTCATCTAACCTTGATTGTTCCTAGCAATGTGCTTGCAATCAACATTCCTGATTTTGAAATCTCCATGAATGTGTAGGCTCCCCCACCTACTATGGCTAGTGTGACTTGTAGGGAGAGCCTAACCATGTATATTATGTATGTATAAGGCTTTGAATGTAGGGAAGTGCAGGAAAGTTGTGGAGGAGCCCATTGATTGGAGAGAACTTGCTGATTGAGGGTGCACTGAATAGCACCAACTTTTAATGAGAGCATATACTCTAAAGGAGGGGTATACTTTACAATGGATCATGACTATTAGGGTCCATGTGGAGGTGTTAGATCCACTAGGAGGATCTAGAGAGGTTTGCAAAATTCCTTCGGATAAAGCCCTAGTCTAATGATCCTAGGAGTGAGGGTTTGATGCCTAAAAGTAAAAATATGAGTTGGTGCCCTAAAAACATGAAAATGTGTTGTTTCTAACCATTTTATAAGACTTTTAAAGGTTGGGAGGCTTGGGGATGAATGGATTTAGCAGTCTATTTTCAAATGGAGGGCTAATAGGGCTAATTATAGGGTTGCAGGGTACTGGTTTGGGAAACTGGTCCAAAGGAACAATATGTTCTTCTAAGATATGTTATGTGGGGGTAAAAAGCGTATCTAAATGTGGTTTCAGATCTAAGAGTCCTTTCGGAAAGGTCTTTTTAATCCTCAAAAAACCCATTGAGCATGGCTATTAGGGATTAGGCCTAGTTAAGCACCTAGGTAAGGGATTGTTGATAGATTGAGATGTTTGGTTAGAATCAGTGGATGCATTGAGGGAGGTTGGGTTGAATTAAAGGTGTAGTGCCTATTGGTGGCACATAGATTTTTTTGGGAACTCTGATTGGTTAAGGGGCTAATTGGATCAAGGAGAATGATCCTAATGATGAAGCTTGTGTGGAGATAAAGAATGGTAGATGATCCCTCTTTAAAATTGCTGAATGAAATTCCACCTATTGCATTTGTATTAGTTGGTATCAGAATGAGCAAAAGGTCTAGGGTTTTAAAGAGGTAGAGTCCTTTGTTAATGCTTAGAGTTGAATTATCCTCTGCGAGTGTTCCAAAGTGGTGGCTTTACATCTGATAAATCCTAGATTTGTTTGAAGATGTGCTTGACAAGGTCAAAGAGAGAGATCTACAATTTTCTCAAAGAGTACTTGGATGATGAGAGAAGAAGAGAACAAGAAAAGAAGAAAAGAGAAGAAGCTAGAAGGCAAGAAGAGGAAAGTTGAAAATTCTAAAAGATGCATTGGAAAAGATAAAGAGGAAATTGGAGTGGATTACATCACTCCTTGAACAAGCATTTGATGAAGATGAAGAAGTGTGGTAGATAGGACATGAAGAAGTGGATGAACCTAGTGGCAAAGGGGTTGTAAAATCTGAATCAAAGGTACAAGATGAAGATGTTGATGGATGCAGTAGTGAATCAAGTCATGAAGGGATTGAAAGTGAAAGATTTTTTTAAGTAGCCTCGGTTGTAGTATATCCTTTGGTGATGGAAGATGGTAGAAAATAAGGTACCATGGCTAAAGAAGAAACCGTGCAGTGACTAGTGAGTTTTTTGTATGTCTAGGAGAATGGCATGGTGGAGATCAACAAGAGTTGGTAGTAGCTGAGGAAGGGCCTGATTGTGGAGTCATTGGTGAGACTCAAGAGGTATCCGTGAATGCTAAAGAAGAATTGGAATGCCAAGAGATGAGGAATGGCATCCAAGATGCATTGGTCTCAATGGGAAGAGAGACTAAGTTTGGCAATAATGGAGTGTTGCATTTAGCAACAATGGTCTCAAGGCATGGGACTAAGGGTGGAGTGTAGATTTTTCCCATGAGAGGAAAAATGAGAGTGTACATGCAGGAGTACATTATAAGGAAACAACAAGAGAGGATGCCATGGATCATTAATCATGATCTTTTCAAATCAAGGGTGAAGATAAAGTTTGTTTTTTTGCTGAAATTAGTTGTTTGCGGTCTCCAAGGGGACTTGGAAAAGTTTTAAAGCTGACTATGGTGTAGGAGCACCAAGGCCTAGGACAAGGCCTAGGAGGTACATTAGGGTAACTATGATCCTAGGGGAGTTGAATCATGATCATAAAAGGGTCATTAGCAATGTAATAATACCACGTTCCATCATTAATGATGTTTTGTTATGTTTTGATCATTTTTGTGTAATATGACCATTGTAAGACATGTTGGCACTTGAGGTTTGATAAGCACATGTTGAGGTCATATGATGATCCTAGGGTAAATAAAGTTTATGAAGACCTATAAGGTCACCTATGAATGTGAATTAGCATTAGAGCCATCAAAAGTGCCTCACGAGGATTAAAAAATTGAAAGAGGATGCACTATTATGGATTGAACAAATTGAGAAGTTCTTCGCTAGTATAGATGTCCAAGTGTACTAGGATGAGGATCAAATAATATTGTTTTTAATCTGATGTGGATAGGACGTCGCAGGGCTCTTAGTGACATCAATTTTAGTGTGTGACCTTGAAAAGTCTTATTTGGTGTCAACCTATGGGATGTGTCATGTTCTACCTTGTGCAAAGATAAGTTATGGATTATGGAGTATGTTGGATGACTGATGTTTGTTATTTCCTTGTCCAAGATCTCGTGTACATCTTGATAAAAGTTTATATAAATTATTTTTATTATGAAATTTATAGTTTGTGTTGACCCAATAAATCATTTATATCTTGTATAAATGAGTAAATCAAGTGATGAGAATTTTGTGAATGTGAATGTGTAGATGAGAGGATTTTTTATGTCAGTTCATTATCTATAATCAATATTTTTATATGCTTTCACTTGGAAAATAGTTCCAAAAGGTGGGTTTAACCTCCAGAATGTGGATTTAACCTTTACATTAGACAAGTTTCTCTAAGCGAAGAAAGACTCATCCCATCAACACCTAACAGGGTTGCTGACTCAAAGAAAGGAGTTTGTCCTTTAACATGGAATTTGTACTGGTTGTATTTATCTGCTCCTAACAAGGCAATATCTTGTAATTGAGATACTTTATTACTAGTACATTATTTGTGGGTTTCATCCCCACTAAGGTTTCCTTGAAAACAATTATTGGTGTTCTGATATCTGTTGCATTTGAGGTTTCTGATTTGTATTTACCATTTTGATATGAAAATATAATATTTTATACTAATAATATAAAACTAATTCACCCCCTCCATTAGTTTCATCCAACAATTGCTATCAAAGCTATTGGTCCTTAGAGAGAAATTTTGACCACTTGAGGTAATCACAAGTGGCTTATTATAGGAAGGAAAGTCCTAAATTTGATGCTAAAAACTTTAACAATTGGAAGAAAAAGATGAGGACACATTTTTTATACGTAGGAATTGATTATTAGATGATTAAAAAGAACCAATAAAATATTGTTGCACATAGTGATTTGCCTAATGCTACTGATGATGAAAAGAATATTTTTTTGTACAATAGGTTCCAAGGGAAGCTTTGATAAGTACACTATCTGAAGTAGAATATACTGAAGTTATGGATCTTGATCTAGCTCATAAAATTGGGGAAGAATAAAAGTTCTTTATGAAGGAGACAAGTACACTAAACAGGAAAATTTACAAAACTAGAAGACAAAGATGGAAAAATAAAAAATATGAAAATATGAAAATGTTAGAGCTTATGCCCAAAGGGTTTTGGAAGTTTTTAATGGGATCAATGATTTAGCAGGCACTTATACTGAATAAGAGCTCATCGCAAAGATTATGAGATCTTTGACACTTGTTTACAAGACAAAAGTGTAGATGATTGAGGGGATTATTCCACTGACAGAGAGATTCAATAGAAACATGGTGATAGCTAATTTAACTACCTTTGAGGTGACATAATTATAGGATTCAATACCTAATATAGAAATTGCATTCAAAGTAATTATTTATAATGAAAAAAAGACCTCATCATGCCTTGCGAGCACTAGTAGGGTTAATGAGTATCCTGAGCTTGGCTACTATGGATATGATCTAATGGAGATTGATGAAGAAAATAAGAAGATCAAAGAACATGTTTGTCTGATTGCAAGAAAGGGGAAAGGACGTAAGGGTAAATTTGAAGGAAAATTACCTTTAATTTTTTTTGCTTGCATTAAAGTTGGTCACTTTGCATCTAGATGTCCTAAAAGGGTCTCTAAATACAAACGTAAATGTGCTAGGCCATATTTATATGATGAGGATGATGAACTAAAACTGATTGAGAACATGATTGAAGAACTACAAGTGATTAGAGATCACCGAGCATTAATAGTTAAGTAAGATAATTGAATCAGTTTTATGTTGTCATTGATGTCACCTAGTTTTGACAGTACTTATCATGATAGTTGCAAATATCTAACACATCTGTAGAAGAGAAGAGAAGATGAATAATTGAGATATCTACATTGAGGAAGATGGATATGACAGATGAGGATAAGAAATACTCTTGGTAACTTATTAATGAGTCTATGACTTCATATTGTTGACCTGATTATATTGCATTAATTTGTTATGGAGATGGAAGCAAAATGTTGAAAAGTAGTGTGGTCGGTTAATGAAGCATTCCAATATACACCAAGCCAGTGTAGTGTACACTGAGCCATAGTATCCACCGAGCTTGCATTCACTGGCACATTTCTTTATTAATCGAGTATCGATAAAAGAACTAAACGATTAGTTTAGCCAATAATATTGATGAGCTAGAAAGTACCTTGTAATTAGGATGGAAGATAAAGTCTATTATGAGATCAATGGCTAGAAAAATTCAATGAAGATCTAATGGATGGAATCAAAATGTATTACTGACACAACTCCCGAGGAAAGCTTAAGCAGAAAAATCAACAAAGGAGATTAAGTGGCAAAATCTGATGGATGAAAATAAAATGGCTTACTTGTCTATTTAAGAGACTAGGGTTTCATAGTGAAAAGAATGACAGAGGAAGGAAATTGTAGAGATATCACATGAACAAGCTTCATGAATGCCTGATCAAACTAGTTGAAGGAGAGCCAAACTATAGAAGTTAACCGAGCTTCAGATAGTTTTTACCGAGGGACAATAAGTTATTGAATGCTGATGAACTGAATAAGAATATTGATAAGAGGATTTTTATGAGCTTAAGAATAGATCTGAACATTTGTAAATCAAGTTATATTATTTTCATATCCACCTTCTATTACAGTTTAACCATTGTAATGAGATAAAATCTCTTAACCGAGTAGACTTGAAAGTCTTATATGTCATTCATAGAATGTATATTTGTTATCCTGTCAACCCCATAGTGAATGTTGGTTGGAGGAAAACTGTTAGTGTTAAATCCTCTTAAAAAGGTCACATCTTATAGTGTGTTTTGTAACCTTTAACAGGGTCAACTCTTCACCAAGCTCACTTTAGAAGAGTGAAAATATTTTGGGTTACTGGTCTCAGGTGTTTTTTCCCTTAACAAGGTTTCCACATTAAATATCTTGTGTTATATGTTCATTGTGGTGATTGTTTGATTTTCATACTTTACATATTGCATATCTGATTTGGTCAGTAATCACTATGAACAATTAATTGGTAATTGGTAAAAGCGTAGACATATTAGTATAATTGTTTACCGAGTTGCAGAATAAGCTAAATTTGTTTTGAAGTTTTACATTTTGTATTTGGGACTATGGATAACTGATTCACCCCCCCTCTTGGTTATTTCTTGGAATAGAGTCTTAAGGACTTCAATAGAAAGATCACAAAATGTATAAGAGGGAAGTGCCAAAGCTGAACAAGGATAACTTCACAATATGGAAAAGCTGAATGAGACTTCATATATCTGGAATTGGGAATTCTTCCCTCACTCTATTGGATAATGGCTACTTAGCACCACCTACAGGACCTTTGACTCTTGATTAGTTAAGTGATAGACATGAGCATAATATCAGTATGATGGAGATTGTTGCTACTCTAACAGATGCTGAATTTGAAGATGTCAAGGATTGTGCTACCTCAAAGGACATGTGGGATAAACTTACTCTAGTTTATAGTGGTGATGCAAATGTCAGAAGAGCTAGAGCTAAAAGAGGAAGATTTGATGATATGAAAATGAAAGAAGGATAAAACATAGTGCACTACACCAAAAAAATAAAGGAAGTAGTTAATGCTATCAGAGGATCTGGTGGTGTCATTTATGAAGAAACAGTGGTAAGTAAAATCTTGAGAACCTTATTGCCAGTTTATGCTATCAAAATATATGTAATACACAAAATGAGGTCTGCACCCAACAGTACTCTCACTCTTGATAGTATGATTGGTAAGCTAACAACTTTTGAATTGGACAACTTTGATAATAGTGTTGTGCCATCTGTTGAGTCTCCTTTCATGACTTCTTTGAAGATTGGTAAATCTAGTAGTAGAAGTAATAATGATGATAATGACAGTAATACTGACGATGAACTTGATGAGCTTGAAGCTCTTATGGCCAGAGGGTTACCTAAAGGAAAAGGTAGATATAGAGGTAAATTACCTTTAGCATGTTTTAACTACAAAGAAGTTGGTCATATTGCTTCTAGATGCTCGAACATGAAAGAAGATGATAGAAACAAGTTTCGATCTGGTGAATGAAGCTATGGGAGAAGAAACAATAGGAGTTACCAACACTACAATAGAGACAACCGAGACAACAATGATAGGGGCAAGAAGGTATGTTACATTATTGAAGAGAATGATATTGAGATCAACACAAATGATGATGTGGAAGTAGTGTTTGTTGCAATGAAGGATGATTTTGAGGAAGAAGAAAGGTATGTAGAGATAGCTCTTATCTCTAAGGTTGATAAAAATGATACATGGATCATTGATAGTGGTTGTACCCATCACATGATTGGTGATGATAAAAAATTTGATCATCTTGAGCAATATAATGGAGGATCTATTAAAATGGGCAATGATACACCTTGTATGGTTAGAGGAAAGGGATCCTTACTGATAAATGATAAAATTAGATGTGACAATGCTTATTGGGTAGAAGGACTAAATTATAATTTTCTAAGTGTTGCACAGCTTAACAATTCAGGCCACCGTGTAGCTTTTGAGAGCAAGAAAGTGAAGATATTTGATGGAGGAAAACTTGTTGGAACAGGAGCACAAATGAAAGGTAACTTGTTTTATCTTGATAATGATCAGTCTTCCTATTTAATGATGAAAGATGAATTTGCATGGTTATGGCATAAAAGGTTATGTCATGTGAACTTTGATAAAATGATCAAGATCAGTAAAAAGAAAAAGGTTAGAAGTTTGCCTAGCCTAACAAAGCTAGATCATGTAATGTGTCATCAATGTCAGAAAGGTAAGATGACAAAATCTAGTTTTAAGAGAAAAGATTATTCAATAAAAATGATTTTGGAGCTAGTTCACACTGACCTATGTGGTCCCATGAGAAAATAGATTTACAATGGAGATAGGTATTTCATTCTGTTTGTTGATGTTTATACTAGATTGATGACTGTGATGTTCTTAAAAGAAAAATCAGACGGATTTAAAATGTTTAAATGGTATAAAGAAAAAGTAGAGAAATAAACTGGGAAGGAACTAAAATGCTTAAGATCTAACAGAGGTGGTGAATTTATTTCTAATGAATTTACTAACTATTGTAATGAGCATGGTATCAAAAGATAGGTTTTTGCACTGAGAACACCTCGGCAGAATGGCATTGCTAAAAGGAGGAATAGATCAATTGTTGATTGTGCAAGGACACTCATGATAGAGAAGAATGTTGCTAAGTCATATTGGAGAGAGGCAATTAGCACATTTGTTTATGTTATGAACCAATTACAACTAAAGGACACTAACAAGACACCTTATGAGTTATGGTTTGGTCACAAACCAACTGTAAGTTACTTCAGAATATTTGGTAGAAAATGTTTTATTTTGAAAGATGATAGAAATGGAAAGTTTGACTCAAAAGGTGATGAAGGGATATTTCTTGGATATTCCACTAAAAGAAAAGCATATAAGTGTCTAAATATAGCTACTAATAAACTGATTGAAAGTACTAATGTCAGGGTTGATGAGTTCGATGATAAGAATAGTGAAGAGATCACCAGGGAACTAGAAGATTATGGTAGATTCACAAACATTGAACATCTAGAGAACCTACTAAAGCCGCAAACTGTGTCAATCAGGCATTAGGAAAATAATACTGAGGATCAAGAAAACAACACCGACGATCAGGAAGGGGCTACTGAGAAAGTGAATGAACCTGAAAAGGATGAACAAAAAAGAAGAGATCATGTACTAGAAAGATTTGTCAGGAGATATCATCTTGAGAACCAAATCATTGGCGACAAGCAAGCTGGCATGTAAACAAGAAGTAAGTCAAGACAAGGTACATGCTTAGCTTGTGAGTTTGAACCGAAGAATGTTAAAGTTGCACTGGAAAATGATGAATGCATAAATGCAGTGAATGAAGAGATAGAAAAAATAGAAAAAAATAAGACATGGACCTTAGTACCTAGACCTAAAGATAAGAATGTTATTGGTACCAAGTGGATCTTTAGAAACAAGATGAATAAAAATGGAGAGGTTACAAGGAATAAAGCCAGACTAGTTTGCAAGGGATATGCACAGGAGGAAGGAATTGATTATGGTGAGACCTTTGCACCTGTTGCTAGACTAGAAGGAGTTTGAATGTTACTAGCCTATGCAGCACATAAGAAGTTTAAAGTTTATCAAATGGGCATTAAGTCTACATTTTTGAATGGGATACTTGAAGAAGAATTCTACATAGAACATCTAGAAGGGTTTATAGATCCAGACAGGAAAGACATGGTATATAGATTACATAAAGATTTATATGGTTTAAAGAAAGCACCAAGAGCCTGGTATGAAAGGCTGCATACTTATCTGTTAAGTATTGGATTTGTTAGAACTAGTGAGAACAATAGTTTGTATATGAAAGGTGAGTCTGATGACACTATTTTACTTGCTGAAATATTTGTGGATGATATTATTTTTGGAGGAAAAGATCACATATGTAAGTCATTTTCTGATGAGATGAGAAAAGAATTTGAAATGTCTATGTTTAGAGAGATTAAGTTCTTTCTAGGATTGTGAGTTATTCAGTAGAATGATGGGATTTTCATCACACAATCTAAGTATATCAAGGAGGTACTGAGGACATTTGGTATGGAAGATGCTAAACCAGTCGAAACACCAATGGTCACAGGCTACAAACTGACTAAGGATGATGAAACTAAAAAGGTAAACTAGACATTGTACCAATCTATGATTTGTAAGTTGATGTATGTAGTGCATAGTAGACCAGATATTGCACATGCTGTGGAGATTGTTGCAAGATTTTCTGCAAATCCTAGGGAGTCACACATGGTTTCTACAAAGAGAATCTTAAGATACCTAAAGAAAATAGAGGACTATGGATTATAGTATCCCAAGGATGGAAGGGATGAATGAGATAATCCCTGAGCTAGTGATTATATATTGTGATAACACTAGTGTTATAAACATTTCAAAGAATCCAGTGATGCATTAAAAAACAAAGCACATATCTATCAAGTATCAATACTTAAAAGAACAAGTATAGGAGAAGCGAGTGAAGCTAGAATTTGTTACATCTAAAGAGAAACTTGCAGACATATTTACCAAGCCTCTACCAAAGTATACATTTGAATACTTGAGGACTAGACTTGGGGTCCATCCCCTGTCTACCTGTCACTAATGTGATCTGGAGGTTGCATCAACCTAATCTTATCAGAAGATCATTCATGTTAATGTAGCATAGTTCACACTTTGGATTCTTTGTAAGGTTGTGAAATATTTGAGGAGTCAGAACACATATTTGCATAATCATTATATAGAGATACAAAGATACAAAGATGCATTGGATAACAGAGAGTTACTTGGATATTACATAGCTGTATGTTTATGTTTTTCTTTAGCATTATTGTCAAAGGGAGAGATAAACGATATCTTAACTAAGGAGAATATTGGAACATCTATCTAAGGGAGAGACAACCAGAGAACTAAAAAGATCATATCTGCAGAAGAAGGTTTGCACTTGCAATGCTTTCATGTAACATAGTGATTAAACATATTAAGCTAGGGAGAGCTTACTGAGCTACAACATTTACTTACAGAGTTTTAGAATAAATGTTTGGTATGTGTATGGTACATTTCATATTGCTTGAGTTGCCATCAATGCCAAAGGGAGAGATTGATGAACTAAAACTGATTGAGAACGTGATTGAAGAACTACAAGTGATTAGAGATCACCAAGCGTTGAATGGTTATGTAAGATAATTGAATCAGTTTAATGTTGTCATTGATGTCAACTAGTTTTGATAGTACTTATCATGATAGTTGAAAATATCTAACACATCTGTAGAAGAGAAGAGAAAGATGAAGAATCGAGATATCTACATTAAGGAAAATGGTTATGACAAACGAGGATACATAATACTCTTGGTAACTTATTGATGAGCCTATGACTTCATATTCTTGACTTGATTATGTTGCATTAATTTGTTATGGAGACAGAAGAAAAATGTTGCAAAGAAGTGTGGTCGGTTAATGAAGCATTCCAGTATACTCCAAGCTAGTGTAGTGTATACCGAGTGACAGTATCAACCAAGCTTGTGTTCACCGACGCATTTCTTTGTTAACCGAGTATGGACAGAAGAACTAAATGATTAGTTTAGTCGATAATATTGATGACCTGGAAAGTACCTCATAATCAAGATGGAAGATAAAGTTTGTTATGAGATCAATGACTAGAAAAATTCAAGGAAGATCTAATGGATGGAAGCAAAACGTATCACTGACACAACTATCGAGGAAAGATTAAGAGGCAAAATCAACAAAGGAGATTAAGTGGAAAAATCTGATGGATGAAAATAAAATGGTTTACTTGTCTATTTAAGAGACTAGGGTTTCTTAGTGAAAAGAATGCCAGAGGAAGGAAACTACAGAGATATTGCATGAACAAGCTTCATGCATGCTTGATCAAACTAGTTAAAGGAGAACCAAACTATAGAAGTTAACTGAGCGTCAGAGAGTTTTTACCGAGGGATAGTAAGTTATTGAATGTTGATGAACTGAATAAGAATATTGATAAGAGGATTTTTATGAGCTTAAGAATAGATCTGAACATCTAGAAATCAAGTTGTATTGTTTTTAGATCACCTTCTGTTACAGTTTAACCATTGTAATTAGATAAAATCTCTTAACTGAGTAGAATTGATAGTCTTATATGTCATTCATAGAATTTACATTGTTATCCTGTCAACCCCATAGTGAATGTTGGTTGGACAATAAACTTTAGTGTTAAATCCTTTAACAAGGTCACACCTTATAGTGTGTTTTCTAACCTTTAATAGGGTTGGCTCTTCACCGAGCTCACTTCATAAGAGTGAAAATATTTTGGGTTACTGGTCCTAGGTGGTTTTTCCCTTAATAGGGTTTCCAAGTTAAATCTCTTGTGTTATGTGTTCATTGTGGTGATTGTTTGATTGTCATACTTTGCATATTGCATATTAGATTTGGTCGGTAATCACTATGAGCAATTAACTAGTAATCGGTAAAAGTATAGATAGATTAGTATAATTGTTTACCGAGCTATAGGATAAGCTAAATTTGTTTTGAAGTTTTACATTTTGTATTTGAGACTGTGGATAATTGATTCACCTCGCCTCTCAGTTATTATAACAGAGGAATGTTATTATGCTAGTGGAGGTTTTTTCGATGATGACTTAATAGTAGTGAGATTTGGTTTGTAGCTATAAAGGATAATGAACCTATTCATGAAGAAAACACCCTAGTATCACATGTTGAAGAGAAACTTAAATAAATCATTGATAGTAGATGCTCATATCACATGATTGGTGATAAGGATAGGTTTGTTTAGATTAAGATGCATGATGGTGGAGTTGTCATATTTGGTGATAATACCCCTAAACTAATTATTGGAGTAGGATCGATTTCTCTAGATGGAAAGACTAACGTTGATAATGTATTTCTTATTGATGGACTTAAGCATAACCTGTTGAGTGTTGGATAAATTATAAATAAATGTTATCAGTTACAGTTCGGTAATGGATCGTGCACTATTAGAGAATAGAAGGGAAACTTGATTTCATCACCAACAAAGACAAGAGGTAATGTATTTTAGTTGAATACTACTAATGCAAAAAATTGTTGCTCAGATTGATGAAAGTTGGGTATGGCATAGAAGGTTTTTTCATGTGAATATTGATAACATTGTGAAGGAAAGAAACATCAACATAGTAAGGAACTTACAAAAAAATTTAAAGCCCTCTAACACCTCTCTAGTTAAATATTGTTATCAAATTGGAATTTTTGCAAAATTCAACATGTATGGGTTCAAGGAGACCTTTACCTTTTCCAAGAGGACATTTTCCATCATATCCCATTTTTTTCATGAGCTAGTATGCTACACCATGTTTATTAAGATAAATATTAGCATATTTCACCTCTTGTTGAACTTCTTCTACTTTGTATAGCCATTAAATAACAACTCTCTCCTTGTTTTCTTGTTCTAGAGGTACATTTTCTTTAACCATGTCAATACCTTTATGAATTGTTAGGGCTGAATTTCTACTAGTTTGAAAAGATGGAGATGGCTTGCCATCAGACCTATGTGAGATAGGAAAATTAGCCATTAAGAATGATGCATCCAATCAATACTCTCCCATTCCACTTTCTTTTATACTCATCTTCTTTTGGAAAACATCCAGCATTGCTTGTCTAGAAGTCTCAGTTTCTAGGTTCCTTAAATATTCCTTGTTGTGAGGAACCATGCTTTCAATGTTTTTGAGATTGTTGCAAGTGTATGTTGAGTCTGTAGGAATAGTGACCTCTATTCCATTGTGAGGGAATTTAATGCATTGGTGATATGTGGAAGGTATAGCCTACATTTTATGGATCCATGGGAGACCTAGAAGTATATTGTATGCTTGAGGAAGGTCTAGGACCTAATAAATGATGTCACTTTGAACAGGACCTACCTGTATGGGGTTCAAACTACCATTACTTTTAAAGAATGTTCCTCTTTTTCATATGCCTTAATTCTTATTTTGTGTCAAGGACCAATGGAATGTTAAAATCAACTAAGAGATTTGACCAAATTAAAAGTGAAAATATGAAAACATGTGCCTCCATCTATCAAAACACACTTCACCCTATGCTTGTGTATAAGGACTTTAATATGGAGAGGTTTTTTATGTCAGTGACTGACAGATTTTTCATCTTTGTTTAAAAAGGTCAGGTAATGAGGAGAGGGGAGATGGCCGACCATGGAATAGAACTTATCTACATTTAGGTCCTTAGGGACATTGGCTTCTAGGAGGGCTTTATTTAGAATCTCCCTATGAGGAGGAGAGATTTTTAGTAGTTTAAGGTTTGAAATATGAGCTAGTGTGCTATAGAGTTGGTCAACTAGATTGTAATTGCATGTCGTAGAGGATGTAGTTGGTTTTGATACTTGAGTTTTTGTTTGTTTGGAAGATGAGGAGGGGAATTTACTAGCTCCTCATAGAAAAAAATTTCCTTGAGAATGGGTTACTGCATTACAGAACTCAGCCTAAGCTTTGTCTTTGATCTTGACAACATTAATAGTATGGTTAGAGGACTCAAGCATGTAAATCACATTGTTAGTATTAGGATATGTGAAATGAAACTTGTTGTTTAAGCTTTATGAAGTCATTTGTCTTGTGACCTTTGTTGTGATGGTAATCACAATAGTGGATTCCATTCCACCACTTTGGATTTATCTTAGGATCGTATAGTTTAGAGTTATAAGGAAAAGTGATGATCTTATTGGTTAAAAGTGTCATCAAGGCATTCTCAAGTGATTCTCCATGAGGAGTAACATCTCTATTAAGCCTAGTTTCTCTTATTACCTTTCGTATATTGAATACTAGTGGATAAGTTGAAGGATGGACCTTTGGGTTTAGTAGAGGCAGAGGCTGAAGTCATACCTACAATTTCATCATTGACATTTTTGATTTTATTCTAGAACTTGTGCTTGTCCTTCTTATGTTGGTTGTTAGAAGAGGATTTGTTCTCTTTATACAAAAGATTAATTTTGACCTTACAAACAAGGACATCATCTATGCATATAGATGATTCAACCAATTTGTTTGTAGTACATAGTTCATCTCAGGAGCCAAAGTGTTGATGAATATATCAATTTTATTAGTCTTAGGAATCTATTGAGGATAATGAGAAAATATTCTCCGCCATCGCTGTAGGAATGTGATGAAAGGTTCTCCCATATGTTTCTTTGTGTTGTATAAATCAAGCATGGTGAAATTATGAGTAATATTGTAAGAATATTTTTGAATAAACTATAAAGCTAGCTCATCAAAAATTTTAATGCTAGGAACTAGTGAGAGGAACCAGCTCATGGCTTGGCCACTAAGACTTCAAGGAAATATTCTCATCAGATAGGTTTATTCATGAATAAATTCCATGCTTAGAGCACAAAATTCACATAAATGATCTTGAGGATCCTATTGCCATCATACTTGTCATATTTGGGGATCTCCACCTTGGATGGGAAAGGTGGCATATAGAGATTTTTTTCAAAGGGGAAAGAAAAGATTCATTCAAGTGAGTACTTGTTAGAGGGTTGGTCCTTATCCTTCTTTAGCTAGAAAATCTCATAACATAGATCCTGAAGTTGTTTAGTAAGGGCAGTGAGAGGAGACTCTTCCTCTTTTTCTAGTAAAGAATTTGACATCAAAGTCTAGAAGAATCTTCACACATGTTAGTGAACAGATTTGTCTTTTACAAAAATAATCTTGAAATGACTCCCAAATGCCCAGATCAAGAAGACAAATATCTGCTACTAATAGTTGGATCGCTTTGTGATTAAAATACATAAGTGTCCTCTGAATTGTCTTGGGTACAGCTCCCCGTGTGAGATCTTCAATGAATCTAATAAACTAAAAACATGAATTATTCTAACTAGAAATCATGAAAGGCACACAAACATCTACATGTGAACATAAAATAGATGTGAAATAATCAAACAACTAAGAACAATAGATAAGTGACACAAAGTCCACTTATTTAAACCTTACAAAACAAAAAAAATGCAGAAATAAATACATATCATTCTCTCCAAATACATGAATAACCAAATCCCAAAGACCAAATGATAAACTTGTATGCAATTAAATGAGACAAAGTTACATTTAGTGAAAAATCAAAAAATTCAAAGATTAATTTAAATCATAAGACAAGCATCCAAACTCAAAGTTTTGGTATACAAATATATTTCCTCTCTGAACAAAAAAAAAGACAACAAAGATCTTCTTACCTCTATAAATAAATCACTATTTGAAAACAAAAATATTCATCCTCTCCCCTGCATTACAAATAGAGACAAAATAAAAATACCTCCTTTAGTACAAAGTCTCTAGGAAAAAGTGAAATTATAAAAATTGATTCCCAGAATTAGACACTTCCTAAAGTTTTTATATCAAATTTATGAATACTTCTATAAATATTTGTCATGAGAAATTCACTTTACTTTCATACCTTTCACATTGTTACCTACCATTTTAACTCAACTGATTAAATGACATTTTCTATTGACATGTGGAAATATTTTATTTTAAACAAGATTTGGGTTATGTAGAAATAAGGTGTTTCACTGAGATATAATGCCATCTATATGCCTACCTATTATGGGGAAATGAGTTGTCATGCATCTTTCCCTATTCAGGAAATTTCATCAGATTTAATCCACTAGTGTATGTGATGCACCCATATTCATTAATATTCCTTCAAGATAATACATTTCATAACTAATTATCCATGAGCCACTTTCGATAAATTTTTTGAAACAAGAGGCTGTTGGTCCCTTCTGATAGACCCACACTCAGATATCCAAAACTTTTAAAGAAAATACAATTTAACTAATCTCTTCAGTGGGATCCTATGCAACTTGTCTGTGCACAACATATAAAAACATTGAAAAAATCCAACGATTGATAAAAATATATTCTCCCTATACTGAGACTATTTTTCTGGGACAACCATGCATCCCATTTAAATAATTCTTTATCTATTTTTCATTCAAAACATAGCCCACCTGTTAAAATATAGAAATGTTAGACCATTTATGTTAAATATATAGTTCCTTAGATCGAATTAGATGTATTCATCTTCTATAGCTATGTTGGATTGTTTGACAGAAAATTTATCTTTTTGGTGGTGGGTCATTTCATGATTTTCCCCAAGGTTGCAAACATTCTTTTCGCAGATTATGTGCATTCTTCCCCTCTACATGCACAACATCCAAATATGCTTGAAATTATTTCCACACAAGTGAAAAAATTTTATATTTGATCTTTGTAAATATTGATAGTGTTTATCGGGTTCATGGGCTTTTTTAGAAGTATGTTAAGTACTTAGCCATTCGTCTACTACATCAAGGAGTCAAATTTTTTTGAATCTTTGAAACCAAGCTGAATGTTTGAACATTTACATATTATCAACACATAGGGGGAATCTCATAGTATTCTCCAAGCTGTTAAATGACTCCCAAATCATTGCATGTTTTTGAATAATGTATTTTGAAGTGTAAGGAAAGCTCATGCATTACTATTGCCATGTCAAACTTTAGTTGTTCACCATGTTACTTCAAGATTATACATTGCATCTACATGAGCTATACCATTAACCATAACTAATAATACCTACAAGGTTATATTTATAGATTCGTGTAATACCTCACAAACCATATACCAAAATTAGTTTCTTCTTTTGAATAATAAAACACATTATTCTAATCACATGGAGCTACCACTTATTTGTGCTTACAAAGAACCATGATGAGTCTTCAAGAAAAAAAAAATGGCTCCATATGTTTCAGTTATAGAAACTATTGAACTTTGTGAACCCTTTGAACCATTTGAAATTTTACCCTTGATTCTTCATTGTTGGAATGATAATCTATTTGAGCTTGATGAGCTTGAACCACTGAACTTTATGTTTGAACTGTTGAACTCTTTGAACCAAGTGAACCCTTCAAATCACTAAACTTGATGAACCCATAAAAAATATGTAGTTGCTGAACTTTTCTGAACTGACTAAACTTGTTGAACCTATCTAACTGGTTCAAGATGTTCAATGTCTTGCACTTTCACTTAACCATAATCTATCATGGAAATTTAAAGGGAAAATATCTATGGAGGCATGACATGTAGATAAAGGGGCTTGACTCAAAAAATTTAAATTAGGGCATGATAAATGTGCCAACATTTGGCTCTGTCTGTGGATGTGGACCTAAAAGACATAGAGAATCCAACATTTCTCTAGTATAGAATAGTTCCTAGCATCCATTGGGTAATAGAGTCATAGAGAAATGAAATGCAAGGAGTTTCTTGCAATGCGGTTGGAGGGGAGCAGGGGTACAACTAGCTGAAAACATCTAGACTGGCAACAAGCCAAAGTATGAGAATTATTCCAACTACCACTACGCACTATAAAAATATATTTACAATATATACATAAGTAGGAAAAACTCCTACCTCAATAACTAGAAGGAAGAAGAACTTGCACGAAGCCATTGACTGGTTGGGTGAAATAGGAGCCTTTCCGAAACAATGGATTGTGCCTCCATACTGCAGCCCTAAACCACTTCTCTTTGGTGATTTCTTCAGTGCTGAACATTAAACTGATAACATGTAGCAAAATTCTCACCCAACACTCCTTCCCAAACAAACAAATCTCATCATAGAATTCTTTATTTTCTAAATATTTGTCTATAATATTTTCTAGTCTAGACTTACTTTATTATTGAAGAAAACAATGTTGAGGGACATATACATGAACTGAAGTGGAGGATTCATGATTGTTATTAACAAAAGCACTTTTGTTTGCATAATCATTTTCATCATTTCTAATTTTAGAGGAAAATTCATCCAACATAGGATCAAATCTCATTTTAAATTTTTAAAAAGTTACATTGTGCAAACTTTTATGCAACATTTGCATCATTAATAAAAATGACTCCAAACCTTGCAAGAACCTTCCAAAAATATTAATTTGGACTAATAATTACCTTTTGTCACTATTTCACCCCTACATGGGTCTTTTATAAAAAATTTACCAAATGACTAATTCAAGACCTTACTAGGACAATTTGGACACTCATTACAATGGGCTCTTTTAGCCTTACATATTGATTCATATTGACTCAAGATGACATTAAAAAGGAAAATATGATTGAATTTACTTATTAATTTAATTTTATCATCATATAGACTCCATTGATTCTTTTGTTCTTGGTGCTCCTGCACCAAGGTCCCCTAGTTGCCTTTGAGCAGTCTGTACCCTCTCTCGGCTCCTACACAACCCCTCTTTCAACTGTGATACTATCTCCGGGAATGGGGTCATGTGTAGGATGCACCTATATCTCCTCATCACCACCCTATGCTTGTGTCTCTATGATTCATAGGTAAGGGTAGTGGACCTTAATCACCAACTAAGTTCTTCAATTAGACATAGAAACCCACACTTTTCCCAAAGGTGCACAATGACTTTACAAGACTCCACCCAACCAAGGCTCTTCAAAATGAAAAATAATGATAGAATTGAAGTGTTTCATGTATATAAGGATGTATTAATGTGGTTTTAAGTTTTCTATACTTATCTTCTACTCACAATAGAAAAAAGTCACTAAACAATCCTAGAGCCCTAATTGCCCTATCTAGTAGCCCTGTCCAGTGATAAAATGGATCATAACTCTATAATTTACCAAAGGATGAACAAAAAAATGATAGTTTTAGATACACTTTTGGCCCTAACAAAACATACTACATGATAAACATAGACTCCTTTGGACCATGTATGACTGTCCTCACTATGTGACCCCGAAATACACTAAAATTGGGTGATTTTACGAAGCATCACCTAGTTAATTATATCCCCAAGACTCATAACTTTTATAAGTGTCTCAATATGTTTTCAAACCTCCAAATAAAAGATTAATTTAACCCAAAACATCAGGAACACAAAAATATCCAAATTAGCCCTCTTAAACCCTTGATTTGAGGGTTTCTTCAAACTCCCTTCTCCAAACACTTCTAGACCTTCTTGGTGATGGATTCACCATAAATATGCCCATATATGATCAACCAAATCATAAAAAATCTTTTCCCTTAAGGCCAATCTCTCATTTTTGCTCCCTACCTATCATTTCCCTTTGGGAACACACTGTTCCAGCTAGTGAGCACTCCACTTCTTCAATATTTCTGCAACAAGATCATTAGTAACTATGATACATAGTTATTATTTATCCTTCCATGGGTCCTAGGCCTTTGGGTCCATGGGAAGGGTATAGATTGCAAGTTAATCTTCGAAACAAAGAAGGAAACTAACAAAATCAGTCTTAGACCGTTGTAGATGAATGCACAATCATGCAAGAAAACCTTCAAACTCTCCAAAACATGAAATATATCCTTCTAAAGAATAGTTTAATCTTATAAACCATTAAACCATTTTTTTACATGAAGGAATCATAAATAACTTCAATCATTCAATGTATTTGCTGTCACAATCACTTGTTTTTACGAGTCAAAACGTATGGAATCAGGTTTTAAAGTAACTCACAATGCATTCAACAGTGGAATGAATGATTGTAGATTGCTTACTATTCCATTCCAAAATTGAAAGACAAAATAGTGAGTATTAAAATCTATCAAATTTGCCAAGAATACAAAGTTTTTAGTTCAAAACTTCTATTTTATTAAACCCTCTGTTCCTGTCGTACACTTCCAAGCATCATGCCCATACAAAAGGAATTGTTTACCATATAAGAAATCAAATCTTAACCTCCCCAACCATACACAACTGGTTTGAGGGATTAATTAAGTGATTTAATAATAAAAACTTCATTTCCCTTGTAAAGTGGCTACTAGCCATTTCTTTTTTGAATATTTAAAATTTTTAGCTTTAAAATTGCTTAAAACCTTATTAAATTGGAAACCTTATGACTTAATCACTTCATGATTATACTCCTAACTACCCTATAAAATCTATAGGACTCTAATGGTCCAAGTTACATTTATTTAATCCTTTCAAGGATATAACTTCATTCCTAAATTCAAATGCCATTGCATGACATCAAACCCTTAAAGGTGCCAATATAGTATAATTGATTGGATTTACATTGTTTAAGATCATGTTGAGTTTATTGATCCTAGGATTCACCATAAGCTATTTGATTGTCTTAATTGGTGACTTGATTAGCTTCATGGTTGTCATTATGGACTCCTGGTAGTTTTTGGATGTTCTAGGTGCCCCTGGACCATGTTCACCACCTTTGAAAGGATTCTTGCCCCAAGAATCAGTCCTTGCATTGGATGTCAGACTGTAAACTTGTAATTTATGAATATGGTACCTTGGAGAAGGAATGAAGTACCCTAAGGTCACTTCCCTTCTCTTGTACCCTACACAAACCTTGAAAGCAGTAGCACCAAAAACCTTATGCATAGTCTCTGATTTTGAATCAGATTGTGGCCTTGTTGTTGGTTCTTTCTACCCATTGTCCAT
This sequence comes from Chamaecyparis obtusa, assembly GCA_027943335.1. Classification (NCBI taxonomy): domain Eukaryota; kingdom Viridiplantae; phylum Streptophyta; class Pinopsida; order Cupressales; family Cupressaceae; genus Chamaecyparis; species Chamaecyparis obtusa. The sequence continues at coordinate 28,303 of BSBK01012831.1, forward strand.
CCACATCTAAACATGGTTGTTTACTGGATGCCCTTCAATAGGACATTTGACTATACCTATTTAAACATAGTTCAAATCCCAAAATTCTGCATTTCTAGGACTGTTCAACATTGTCCTAGTCAATCCATGATTATACCCATGCTTCATATACCAACTTGTATCATTTTTTATGTTTCCTTGCTCATGTATGGGAATATTATCTCCAAAACACATTATTATCTTGTTCTTATCCCTGAAAGTCAGTGGATTCAACTTAAATTTCTCTTTCCCTTTATGAACAATATATGTATTAGAGTAGCCATCATGAATTTTCCTTCTCATACATTGCCATGGTCTACCAAATATCATATACCCACAATTTATAGATATGACATCACACCAAACCTGATCATGATATGGCCCAATTGAAAAATTGACAAGAGCCTTCTGACTAACCTTTACTTTCAACTCTTGGTTTAGCCAAGTGGCACTATAAGGGTTAGGATGTGCTACTAATGCCAATCCCAACTTAGACACCATATCAACTGAAACCAGATTGCTATGTGCCCCTGAATCAATAATTAGAGTACATACCTTTCCTTGGACCAAACATCTTGATTTAAATATACCTTGTTGTGTTGATATTGGTAATTGTCCTCCCTTTCTCATGAGAATAAATTCTCCTACCTCAGGGTTTTCTAATTTAGGTTCATGATTTTCCTCTTCTTCAATCAAATGTACCCTCCTTTCCTTGCCTTGATCAAAGTATATCCATTTAGGGCACCGAAAAGATTGATGTCCAACTTCATTGCAATGAAAGCATCTACCTATGAAGATGCCACTTCCTCTTCCTCCTGTAAATCTTCCACCTCTTTGGGTGTGTCCTCCTCTTGCCTTTGGAGTAGTCTCCTTGTCCTTATCTTCCTAAACCCAATTTTCTCTTCCTCCTCTTCCCCTCATTGAAGGACCTCCTCTGTTGTTGCTATTTTTCCTTTCACTTTTCCTCTTCAATTTCTCCTCTATTCTAAGGGCCAATTGGTAAAATTCCTTCACACTTCGAGGGTTAGAAGCCACAAATTAATCTTGGATGTTAAATCTTAAACCACCTAGATATCTAGCAACCTTAACAACTTCATCTTCTTCGAATCCTGACCTTATGTTTAGTTTATAGAATTCATCTATATATGCTTTAACATCTAAATCCTTTTGTCTTAAAATTTTCATTCATTTATGCATTTGTACATCAAAGTATTTAGGAAGAAAGTTAACTTTCAGTTTTGCTATCATCCTGTCCCAAGAGTCAATCTTTTTCTTACCTCTTCTCCTTATGTTTGCCTCCTCGTGATCCCACCATAGGAGTGCATGCCCTTTAAGTTTTGTTTTTTCCAATCTGACCCTTTGATCTTTTGGTACCTCTTCACTTTCAAAATATGCATCCATTGATGCAATCCAGTCCAAAAGCTTTTCTTCTTTCATACTTCCATCATACATAGAGATATCTCCCCTCACCTTATGTTGCTCATTGTTTAAAGTCTTCAATATCCTAATTGTCCTCTGCTCTTCAAGATCTATTTGTTCCTCTTCTTCCTCTTCTGCACTATCAACACCTTCTTCTATTTTTCTTCTTTGGTTGGATTCTAGGGTTTCAAGCTTGGCCAAAAGTTTATTTTAAGATTCCTATAACCTTGTGTTCTTCTCCTTCAACTCCTGGATCTCCCTAGCAGTACCTACATTCCTTGGAGGCATTTTCATAAACAATAGTCAAACTTCTTTAGCAAAGTGTTCCTCTATCAATTTAATAATCTACTAGTGTGATCTAATACCACTTGATGTAGAGGTAAGGGTAGTGGACCTTAATCACCAACTAAGTTCTTCAATTAGACATAGAAACCCACACTTTTCCCAAAGGTGCACAATGACTTTACAAGACTCCACCCAACCAATGCTCTTAAAAATGAAAAATAATGATAGAATTGAAGTGTTTCATGTATATAAGGATGGATTAAGGTGGTTTTGAGGTTTCTAGACTTATCTTCCACTCACAATAGCAAAGAGTCACTAAACAGTCCTGGAGGCCTAATTGCCCTGTCTAGTAGCGCTGTCCAGCGATAAAATGGATCATAAATCTATACTTTCCTAAATGATGAAAAAAAAAATGATAGTTTTAGATACCCTTTTGTCCCTACCAAAACATACTACAAGATAAATATATACTCCTTTGGACCATGTATGACTGTCCTCACTATGTGACCCCAAAATGCACTAAAATTGGCTGATTTTACAAAGCATAACCTAGTTAATTATATCTCAAAGACTCCTAAATTTTATAACTATCTCAATATGTTTTAAAACCTCTAAATATAAGAGGAATTTAATCCAAAACCTTAGAAACACTAAAATATCCAAATTAGCCCTCTTAAACCCTTGATTTGAGGGTTTCTTCAAACTCCCTTCTCCAAACACTTCCAAACCTTCTTTGTGATTGATTCACCATAAATATACCCATATATGATCAAAAAAATCATAAAAAATCTTTTCCCTTAAGGCCAATCTCTCACTGTTGCCCCCTAGCTATCATTTCCCTTAGGGAACACACTGTTCCAACCAATGATCACTCCACTTCTTCAATATTTCTGCAAAAATATCATTAGTAACTATGAAACATAGTTGGTATTCATCCTTCCATGGGTGCTAGTCCTTTGGGTCCATGGGAAGGGTATATATTACAAGTTAATCTTCAAAACAAAGAAGGAAACTAACAAAATCAGTCTTAGACCACTGTAGATGAAGGCACAGTCATGCAAGAACACCTTAAAACTCTCCAAAACATGAAATATATCTATCTAAATCTTAGTTTAATCTTATAAACCATTGACCTAATCTGTTACATGAATGAATGATAAAGAACTTCAATCATTCAATGCATTTGTTGTCACAGTCACTGGTTTTTACTAGTCAAAACGTATGGAATCAGGTTTTAAAGTAACTCAAAATGCATTCAACAGTGAAATGAATGATTGTAGATTGCTTACTATTCCATTCCAAAATTGGAAGATAAAATAGTGAGTATTAAACTCTATCAAATTTTCCAAGAACACAAAGTTTGTAGTTCAAAACTTCTATTTTATTAAACCCTCTGTTCCTGTCATACACTTCCACTCATCATGCCCATACAAAAGGAATTGCTTACCATATAATAAATCAAATCTTAACTTCGCCAACCATACCCAACTAATTTGAGGGATTATTTAAGTGATTTAACAATAAAAACTTCATTTCCCTCCTAAAGTGGCTACTAGTCATTTATTTTTTGAATATTTGAAATTTTTAACTTTAAAACTACTTAAAATCTTATTAAATTGGAAACCTTATGACTTAATCACTTCATGCTTATACTCCTATCTACCCTAAAACATCTATAGGAATCTATTGGTACAAGTTACATTTATTGAATCCTTTCAAGGATATAACTTCATTCCTAAATTCAAATACCATTGCAAGGCATCAAACCATTAAAGGTGCCAATATACTATAATTGATTCGCTTTACATTGTTTAAGATCCTGTTGACTTTCTTGATCCTAGGATTCACCATAGGTGATTTTATTGTCTTCATTGGTGACTTTATTAGCTTCATGGTTTTCATTATGGACTCCTAGTAGTCTTTGGATGTTCTAGGTGCCCTTGCACCATTCTGTCTCTGACTGCTGTGGTGGTGGCCCATCTATCCTCTGTTATGAGGATCTATCCTGTGACCTGCTACTACTGGCACCTAGGTGTATCCTCAGCCATGTGCCAGGATGGAAACCTGTGATGTCCTCTGCTAAGGCACCTAGTGCTGAGCCACCTATTGCTATGGTAGTGGTTGGGCTACCTGCTGCTACAGCACCTATGCTGGTGCACCCATACCAACTAGATCTGTATATCAGGGGAATAGATGAGTGGCTAAGTACTCTCGGTATGCTAGTGGCATACCACCATCCACCACCTCATCCATGTAATCCCACTGGGCTAGTGCTACCTGCACATTGATGAAGGAATGTCCTAGATCTAGTCTCGGTGACCACACCTTCTTCACCTCATTGGCGAAGCAGACATAAAAATAGTACTCTTGTGAGATATCATGTGGCCTGCTGAACTGTCTTGTCACCTATTTCAATGGGAATTTCTTGATAATCGAGATAAACTAGCCAATCGGTACTCATAAACATAACATATATCCCTGCTCATGGCTCTTGTTGCCCCACACCTTTGTGCCTATCCATTGCCACCATACTACTGTAGCCATATCATCAAGTTGAGCTCGCCACTAATAAGTCTTACCCAGTTTAGGCTAGGTCATCAAACCTCTGTACCTATATATATATAGATCCATGGGCTGTCATGTATCCTAAAAATTTGGCCTACATATTAGGAGATTATCCCAGGCCTATACTTGTAAAACAAAGACTCCTGCCACCATGCTCCTAGTATCCCTATACATGATTTTGTGTATGTCATGGTATATCTAGGCTAACATACACTAACCCCAGCCATAGTGAATTGATTACCCTAACATGTGTTGTAGCATCCTACCCCATTTGCACTCTAATCCATGCTATCCTCTATCTAGCATGAGGTGACAGCCTAGAAATATTGCTAAAACAACTACCAACCTATGACCTAGCCCATAATCTTTGATAAGCTCCTCCCAGGGGATCACTTGACCCATGACTAGCTCATCTTGGAATATCTCTTTGAGTGCAATAGTCCCTGTGTGTGGTGCTTGGCCAAATAATAGTATCAGAAACCCAGAGCAATGGATTGTCTATTTTAGGATTGGATGCCACAAATGATTTCTAAATGGATTATTTGGTCTCATTTAATTATTAACTAGGGACATAAAATTGGAATGGCATTTGTAAAGTATATGCTCCAAACCTTCTCATTCTAATACTATCTATGGAATTCAAATGCTTATGCTTCAGGAAAACTATGCTAAAACTAGTAAGCAAATGTATTCTAATCAAAGCAGGGAATTGCGGCTACAAACTACTCCAACTGATTATGCTGCAGGAATAAACTACTAATTCTGTTATTAGTAGCTATAGGAACAACAAAGCTCTACTTAATAAATATAGGAAAATGAACTCTATGCTAATAGAACAATTCACTCATCAAGTGGGCCCCCTTGAATGAGTAAATGGAAAATACAATCAAGATGAAAGATACAAACTTGAACTGAACATTCTATTCATCCATAACAAAATGATTACACTTGATTGAAAATAGTATGCAAGAGTTTTGTTATAAAAACTAGTTTATCCGACTAACTCCTAAAGAGTCATAACAGTCGATTATTTAAAGGAAAGCTACAACTATCTCCTAAATCTATGATCACTTCATAAATGAGGATTGGTTACAACTCAAAGTTTCAAAATAGAAACATCATTGACCATGAATAATCCCAGAAATATAGGACATTAAGGAAACTAAATCTACGCACTGCATGTAACAAAAAACATCAATTGACTTTCTTTGCTTGCAAAGATTCTGCAATCCCTGGTTGGCTTTAATCACTCCAGTGCCAGTATGTTGGTCTTTAAATGTCCACAATCAATACTTGCAAAATAATCAATCTGCACACATCCAACCACATACATATATATCTACATCATTAATATTATGAAAAGGTGTAAGTCTTAATTAACACTCTTGCAAGTCCTACGGCTACAAGAGGTAACTACCCAAAACATAGCTTAGGCAAGGAAACATTCATTAACATGTATAGCTACTGCATTTACCATTTCTTTCCTTGAATTCAAGTAGATATTATGCCTTTAAAAGTATCCACATTTACATCTCATTTTCACACATATATATAACATATACATAAAAACCACAAGTTCATATGCTTGAAAACCATAAATTCATGTCTATGTGTAATCAACTATTCTAGAAAGAGGATAAAAAGTTTTGAGAAAGATGGCTATTTAGAAGCCCATCATTCCCCCCAACTAAACTATTATTCATCTCTAGAAAACATGAAATTATAAATCCTAGCATCAGCCCTTAAGTCACTAGCTGTTCTTTGCCTAGACTCATCGTGAACATAGTCAAAGTATCTGTGAGTCTCTTTGAGTCTTTCCCACCGCTAAACTTCAGCGGCCATATCATAATCCGTTGCACTATCATTCATTGCTAACAATAGCTATAGGAAGAGTGGAGACTAAAACCTCAATGGAAACCAGTAATTAAGCAGTGTCCTTCCCAACATAATGTACCATGGAACTCTTCTTGTAGAAAGTATTAAATTTTGTGGTGAGTGAGTCTCCCTGGACTTTAGATCATGTGACATCCTTATCCATCTATGTCTGGAGGCACTAATTTTTGTGGCAACATCATGTGAGGAATGCTGGTCTTAGTCTGCAAAAGCTTGTTCTTGCACTGGATATATTTTATTAGCTCCACTAGTGTTTGTTGTGACAAAAAGCCAGTCTAAATATGTTCGCCTAGAATGCTGAACTTCAGGCCTCATCATCAAGGGAGCTATCATCTCATTGTTTCTGTATGGTGTAGCTTTATGTTCCCTACTTATCTCATTCTATATCCATGACATAACCACTCTTAACTGCACATCTCCTACATAGAGGAGTGAATTCTACTCTATATCATCAGGAATTGCTAGGTTATGTAGGTACAATTCACACTATAGGTTTTTTAGAGTCATGGGAGCAGACTGAAATGCATCGTAAAATTCATGAGGAGTTGATATTGAAGGATTAAGCCCTTCTACAATTCTTGTCAATTTGAAATTAATAAGTTTCTCTTTAAGGAATAATGTATACATTAGAGAGGGTGATCTGCATTCCATTAGCTTTGGAATTAATCCTGTAATTTGATCAATCCTTCGTTTCAATACCTCAATTTGATCTAATTTTTGTTCTATCTAAGAACCCTACTCACTAATGACTCGTTTCAATTTTTATTTTTCCAACTCCCATTGTGTCTTCTCCTATAACAACTAATGATACAAGTTTAACCTTGCAGCCAGGGGTGTAGACAAATCTGGTGGGGGCAAAGTTTCCTGATTAAATATATCTACCCATCCAGATGGCACATGAGGAATTTTTATTGTTTCCTTTGGTACATAGGACTCTCCTTTCGAAAAAACAATTGTTTTGACTACATTACTTCCCTCACTAACATCAACTGCTACCTTAGCCAACATTTCTAGCCCATCCTGACTACTTTGCTGGGGCTCTTCTTCAACAATTTCCATCCCAAAGTTAGGAGTTCCTTTAGAATTCATACTAACATCTAGCCTAGTAGAATTATTTACAAACTCCTCTATGTCGTCAGGGTCCTTGTCACTATCAATAAGTATGTAGTTAACTCCAGGGTTAACTTCTCTTTGTGGACTCTAATCTTTTAATGCAGTGTCATTGGCTGCTATCTAATGAAACATTTCCTTAGAAGAGGACTTCTCTAAATGCCCATTCCCTATAGATTCATTCTCTATAGATTTAGAAGACTCAAGGTTAACAACAGGAATAGGAACTTTAGCATCCTTTTTGAAAAGCCTCTTGCTTCTCCTCCTAGGGGGTACAGATGAGCTCAAGGGACTCTTCCATTTCCCTCTGTTAGTGGCTACTTCCTCCGCAACTGCTTTAAGAGGGTTTTCAAAAATTTCTTCCCTAGGGGAATGTGAGGTTTCTTCCACATTGTCAGTATTATCACTAGGTTGTGGCTCTAATATTGCTTCTTCTGACTCCTTTGTTTTACCCTTATCCTTCCTAGATGTAGACCTGGTCCTTACAGATGGTGATGTTTCAGGGATACAGGAAGCTTCTTTCCTTTTATTTTTCTTCCTCTGAGAAGTAGAGGCTCCAGCACTAAAAGTTCTTTTCTTAGGTGACCTAGAAATGGAAGGGGAGGCTTCAGGATCAATCTCAATTCTCTGAACAATTTTACGGACCCTAGAAGATGTTTTCTCTTTCCTTCCAACACCATGACCCCTAGGGCCAACCACTCTAGGTTCAACCTCATTCATTTGCAAGAATCCTTCCCATGTCCCAACTATTTGTCTATTTAACTCTCTTTCTACAATTAGTTTTATCGAGCAATGATGTGAAATAGACCGGTTGCTTCCTGACTGGACTAATAAAGATTTCTTTTTCACAATGTTAAAGAGAAAGCTAGGAAGATTTACCAGTCTTATCGTGCCAAAGATGACTGAGAATTTTGAAATACAGAGCATGAAAATATTTGTAGTATTTCTTGCAGGTGAAGTACTAGATAACAAATGCAGCTGGTTGAATGAATTCTAGAGGCAAAGATTATCGCCAAGTAACTTGCTTCCTATCGATATCTAACTGGGGATCACTGTACAAAGTGAACTGGGCTCTCGCTGAACGTAGGTCAAAATATTTCACCCATTGCTCACCTTCTTGTGGTAAACCATTCACTTAAGCTACTACATCTTCTGTGAATTTAATATTTAAGCCCTTGACCTTTGCAAATTCATCTTTCAATGTGGATAAAAATTGTAGAGTGACTTCCTCATCAAACCCTTTAAGGCTTAATAAATAATCCATCCATCCTCTTCTTCAAAACATTTCAAAACTGGCCGCATCATTTAACAAAACCCTATGGTCCACTGGCTCATGCCATTGAAGGTCACCTCCCATTGCTACTCTCAAATAATTTTGAATTCTAGATGTTCACAGAACTTACTATTTCCATAGAGCTAAACAATGGTAATTCACAGACCTCAATGCATTACAGAACAAAATGTTTATAGAAGAAAAGGCGGTGTACTAACTGCAACTTGCTTCATGAAATTAAATATTTTGCATGGAATCCAATGATATATTTCTTGCATAACATCTAATAATAGCTCACTCGTGCCAAGGCTGCCACCCCGAGCACGTTGTGACATTTCATTAGAAATCAAGTTTATCTTTTAATATCTTTAATTCACTTCAAATGTGATGACACAATCATAGAAGGATAGATTAGCAAGTCATGTCGCAGACATCTCTCAAAGACAAGAAACTTCAATTTTACATGCTAATTTGAAATTTTAAAAATTTTGAAAATAGAATAGTTCCCCCCAACTAAGTAATGGCAAGGGTCCCGCCAAGCCAGGTTATGCAAGAGTAGAAAATTAAAATGACACAAAATCCTAAAAATTAATGAATAAAAATAATATATGTATGAGTATATGTGGCACAAACCTGGAAATGATGCAGGAAGAGTTGTTTGAAAAACTGCACCTACACAAGTGAAGTGATGGGATGGGGTGAGTGGGTGGAAAAGAGAGAAGGTGGGATGTAAATTTTTATGGAGAAATCATTTCACAAAATACAAAATGTTTATTATGATGTTCTTGAATGGAATCAAGAATTGGTAGAATACTAGGTAGAAGACCTAGATTCTTCGGCTATGGGATCTCTTGCAGCAACTGTGCTTTGGAACTGCTTCAAGAACTAATCACGGCTAATAGGTTTGTTGTAAAGCTTCAGACAATTCTCGTTGACAAGTAACTTAAATCTGACAGGATCAATGGTTGAAAGTTGGATGGCTCCATTGTCAAATACTGATATTATCTTGTAAGGGCCGAGCCATCTAGTTTGAAATTTCCTGAGTGTGTGCTGGTATCTCGAATCATACAATAGTGCCCAATCACCCACATAAAATTTCTTATCATAGATGAACTTGTCATGCCATTTCTTTCTCTACTACTAAATCAACTATGTATTGTGGAGAGCAGACTTCCTATATTCATCCAATCCATTTAACTATAGTAACTTGTCCTCTTGTGCTTTGGTGAGATCAATGTCCAAAGCGAATGGAGTGCAGAGTGTTTAGTGTTGGAACTCAATCAGCATGGAGGCTGATTTCCCATACACCAACTCAAAAGGAGTAAACCCTATGGTGTTTTTCCATGTGCGGGAGGCCCATATGGCCTCAAGAAGGTGTGTAGCCCAGTCCTTGTGAACAGCTACTATCTTTGTCAAAATAGATTCTATCTCCCGGTTTGTGATTTCAACTTGACCATTTGCCTAGGGATGATAGGGTGAAGATTTCCAATGGCATACCATGTACTTCTACATCAAATTTGTGATAAGATTAGAGGTGAAATGCACTCCCTGATCTGTGAAAATTTCTGTTGGTACTCCAAATCTGGTGAATATGCATTCATAGAGGAACTCAGTAACTTTGTGATCTCTGGCATGTTTCATACCTTTGGCTTCAACCCATTTTGTTGCATAGTCATTACATACTAAGATGTAAGAATTCCCATGAGAAGAGGGTTGAATGGGTCCAAAAAAGTCAATACCCCACTTGTCAAAGGGTGTGACAACTACCTGATGTTGGAAAGGAATTTCATTAGACTTTGTGGGATGCCCCATACGCAAGCACTTATCACAATGCCAGGTATGCTTTGCTACATCTTTATACAAAGTAGGTCAGTAGTATCTGGTTGTCAAAATTTAATAGGTCATCTGATTTTCTACAAAATGTCCACCGCATGGCTCATCATGACATGCCCAGAGAATGTCATAAGTTTCATCCTCTCGAACACATCGCCTTGTGACCTGGTCTGGTCCTATATAAAACATGAAGCCTGATATCCAAGAGAAGTTAAAACTCTTCTCAACCAATAGGTGATGTTGTTTAGGAGAAAAGTGAGGCAGTGTTATGCCTGGAGCAAGGTAGTTGGCTAAGTCTACATACCATGGATTAAAAGAATCAATAGAAAATAAGTGCTCATCAGGGAAGCTGCAGGATCATCTAGTATTTGTAATCTTGACAAGAAATTGTCCACTACATTAGCCTTTCCTAGTTTGTCTATTATCTTAACATAAAATTATTGCATGAGGAGTAACTAGTGTGCTAATCTACCACTAATGGTAGGTTTATTCATTAAGTACTTGATAGCTGAATGATTAATATAAACAAATACTTCATAACTTGTGATGTAGTGGCTAAATTTATTTAATGCATAGACAACTACAAACAACTCTTTTTCAGTAATAGTATAATTTAATTTTTCTCCTTGCAAATTTTTACTGATATAGTAAATTGCATGTTCAATAGTACCTTCCTTCTGTCCAAGGACTACTCCTATGGCATAGTCAGATGCATCTGTGTGTATGTGGAATGGAATTTTCCAATCAGGTCCTCTAAAAATAGGTGTTGTTGTTAGAACATCTTTCAATTTCTGGAATGATGTTTCACATTCCTCTGTCCATTCAAATTCAACTTCCTTCTTCAATAAGTTGTATAATGGTGCTGCAAGTTGGCTAAAACCTTTTATGAATCTCCTATAGTAACCAGCATGGCTAAGGAAACTCCTGACATCCTTCTGCTTAACTAGTGTGGGAAGTGTATTGATATCTATAATTTTTGCAGGGTCAACCTGAATGCCAAATAATGAGAGGTAGTGTCCTAGGACAACTCCCTCCTCCATCATCATATAACACTTCTCACTATTAAGAGAGAGGTTGTATTCTTGACATCTCTTAAGAACCTTCGCCAAGTTAGCTTGTTCTTCTTCAAATGTAGTTCCATGAGTGGTGAAGTCATCCATATAAATTTCAACATAATCAGCAACAATGTCAGAGAAAATACCTAGCACTGCTCTCTGGAAAGTAGCAAGTGTGTTGCACAGCCAAAATGGTAGGACTGAATAGGCAATCGTTCCCCATAGACAGGTAAATGTAGTCTTATCTTGACCCTTTGGTGATATTTGTATCTGGTTGTAGCCACTAAATCCATGTAGGAATGAAAAATACTTTTTGCTAGTTAAATTATCAAGAACTTGGTCAATAATGGGTAGTTGGAAGTGATCCTTTTTAGTGGCTTTATTGAGCTCCCTATAGTCCACATAGACTCTCCACTTTCCCCCTTTCTTTGGAACTATTACTAGAGGAGAAACCCACTGACTGTTGTAATACCCCAAAAAGGGCTATATGTTCATTAACCTCCTACATCCTCAAATCGAATGAAATCGACATCAAAGTCCTAACCTAAGGCACATCTAAACATCATCAAATCATAATTGATTATCTTGAATTCTGCATTGGGGAATATTCCTAGTAATATTCCTAATCATCTTAATTATCTTTAATTTAATGATTATTTGGCGATAAATCACATTTATCCTAAGTTTGATTAATTGAATATTTTCATATTGAATTAATTAGATTTAATATTTGCCACTTAATTATTTAATATAATTTAATTCTATCTATTATTAATTGTATTATTTAATTTTGACAATAAATCCAATATCCTATGAATAATTGATTAAATCTTTATTTAATTAATTAAAGTAAAATTGTCATTATTTAATAATATAGTTTTTAATAAAAGTTTGATTAAATGATTGATTAACCCATAAATCAATTATTTAATTTCAAAAATCAGTTAAGTTGAGAATAAATCACTTTATTTTTAAATTAATTTATAATTAAATCATGCACAATAAAAAAAGTAGGGAACTAGAAATTAACAATCAATTTTAAATTTAAACTCAACATTTGATAATGAGTTGAAAAAAACAAAACTAAAACTAAAGCTCTATTTTGAGTTAAAGTCTTGCTTTTGCATGATTTTATAAATTAAATATCTTTTATTTTTGATAACTCAACAATCAACCTGAGTTTATCAATATTGATTTATGGCTTTTTTTCATGCACCTCCAAAGCTCTGAATTTCTATAAAACCAAGGCTTAGCTCTTCATAATTGATCTCTCAAACTTTCAATCTCTCAAGCTTTCAATATCTCATCTCCACAAATTTTCATTCTCACTCTATCGAATTGGCATTTGGAGAATCAAAGCTTCTTGCGAATCAACATTATTGTGAGATCAATTTTGATTTTACATTCATTTAGCTCAATTTTCATATCATTGTTAGATATATTTCATATCAGTTTTTCATCTTATTGCATAGAAAGTACCAAAAAAATAGCTTAATTTGCATACGTCTCATATCTAGATCAATTGCATTCAAATCCTTCATTTAGGTGTCATCTAGGTCACTGATCTCGATTACAATCTGAGAACATCAATCTCGCACCTATTAGAAGGCAGTAAATTGCTTGGTTAGATTAGATTTCAATTTTGCACAATTTGATTATAGCTAACCTCTAATGTTTTACTAAAGTGTTGTGTCTATAGATCAGGTAAAATTTTCATACACACATTTATGGCACCCACCGTGGGGCAGCCCACCTTTGCATGCTGATTTTGATTTTTTTGGGGAGCTAAAATCTTAAATTTTCAAAAATTTAATTTTGTCTCCCAAAAAGCTTGGATTTTTTGTCTAAATTTTCTTTTCCAAGTTGGGGACATACCAATGAAGCTACAATAAAAAATTTAGAATTTTCTGATATGTTTTGAATTTTTAATAATTTTTTCTTTAAATTATGGAAAAATTAAATATCTGACACAAATCAGCATATTTTTTAGAAATTTTTATATTTTCAAAAATCTCTTTAAATTATACGTGGGGTCCATTCTTCATTTTTTAAATTTGGACATAATATGATAGCTCAAATAGTTAATTTACAAAAGCTGGTCTGTTTTGATAAAATAGGTCTCTAGGGCACAAATGAAAAGATTTTTCTAAAAATTTTACATTTTTAGAAAGCTCTCTATTTTTTAGTAGGGGTCTTTGTTTTGAATTTCTATTTTTATGGCCAAAATCATAAAAAAAAAATCCGATCTTGTTGACTAGGTCAAATGCAGTGCAAAAAAATAAAAATTTTGTGATGGGTATGCACTTATTTTTCATATGATTCAATGCATGATATGAGTTGTCATTTGGATTAATTTCTGGTTATTATTTCTGATAATAATTGATTTTTAGAGCTAACCCTATGATTTTCATAAGTTGAATATATGCTGCAATCTTTTTTGCTTGTTTGCTTGTTGGAGAGTTTGTCACTTGCTTGCATGGAAAATGATGCAGGAGCATCCTGGGTGTAAGAGCAATCTTGCATCACCCAAAAATATTTCTGTTTTTATATTCAATAAGAGCTATTTTGTGTAGAGCTGCTATTTATGGAAAGTTACTATTTTTGGTAATTTTCGTATGTGCTCAGAATGATCTGATTTCTTTCTTGGAGGTTCATTTTGGTCATATAAGTCTGCCAGTAAAGTTTCATTGCCAGATCAAGTGTATATTGGAAGATATTGAAGATTTTTGGTATCGGCAGCAGGGTACAAAAACTTTGAACTCAGTTTTGAAGGCTTTAGAGGCCCCGGATGAGGTCTAAAATTTGGGTGACAGGTGCTTACGCAAACCAATCCTGTAGAGCGCTTCGTGGCATTTTCGAAATAGGGTTATAATAGCCGATCGGGTCAACTGATAATGACTTATGGTCTTCGGAAGTTGGGCCACCTGAAATGGCAGAAAATAATTTTCTTCAAAATTTCTGTTCAGGTTTCAAAGGTTATCTTGAGCCGACTATGATGTAATGAAATGTAAAATAAAATAGTTCTAAGTTTGGTCGGCCTCATTGGCTAAAATTATGGAACCTTCCCAAGCGGTGGAAAATTGCCTATATAAGGAAGGCTATATTATTGTCTTAGGCAGTTCAGAATAGTTATGGGTAGTAGTTATGGGTAATAATTCGAGGCTTGTCCTACAAAATATTGTAAGGGAATGCCCATGTGGCTTTGCATATTGTAATTCTAAAAGTTTGTAATTCCACATTTGTGGAGATAATAAGAAGCCAATTTTCTGTTCTTGCATATTGTTGTTGTTTCTCTGTTTCTGTTATGTGTTTGTGGTATTAAGGGGAGAACCCTTCATCAAGTGGTATCAGAGCAGGAGTTCCTGAGTGTGTAAACAGATCACTGACTATGAGGTAGTTTGCACCAGGACCGTGGTTAGGGTTTCAGCGTGCATCGCAAAAATGCCTCCACAAAGAGAACGTGGCAGAAGGGCTGGTGTTGTGACACCTGAGGTTAGAGAGCTGCAGAGACAAGTGAGAGCATTGCAAGAAGAGATTCACAGAGGAATGAATCTTAATGTAAGAGAAGAAAGTGATGATGAAGCGAAAGAAAATTCTGATCAGGAAGGAGAAGGAAAACTTCCAAACCCAGAAGAAGAAAGGCTTTTTCGAGCCCTTTCCAAGATCGGGAAGAGAACTAAGATCGAGGTTCCTACATTTTCAGGGAATCTTAACTCGGAAGAATTGATCGACTGGATCAATGAATGTGAGGAATATTTTGAGTATGAAGATGTGGAGGATCCTGATAGGGTCAAATTTGCGAAGGCCAGACTGAAAGGTCATGCGAAGATCTGGTGGCAAGAGGTTCAATTGGAGTGAAATAGAAGAGGGAAAGATAAAATCACAAGATGGGATCGGATGGTGGATAAATTGAAGCGATAGTTCATTCTTGTTGATTATGAGCTTGACCTACTAAAGAAAATGCAAAGCTTGAAGCAAGTAGGAAGATCTGTTCAGGAGTATACAGAGGAGTTCTATCGACTCCTCATCAGAATAGGCCATGCAGAAGCTGATAAGGAGAAAGTTGCCCGATACCTTAATGGGTTAAGGCCAAGCATTCAGGAGGAGTTGAATCTGGTTTGAATGAACAATATTGAGGAGGTGTACCAATTTTCCCTAAAAGTAGAGGAAAAGCTGAACAAGAAGTTCGAGAGCAGACAAAATAGAAGAGGTCACGGTGGACGATCTGGTGGACGGTCCTATGGAGGCCGAAATGAAGATTTGAAAAAGAAGGATGAGGCTAGTAGCAGTCAGAATCAGTGAGGAAACAATTTCAATCATTTCCAAGATCAGAATAATAGAGATCAGAGAGGAAGAGGAAGAGGATAAGGATCTAGAAGAGGAGGCTTCCCTGGAACATGTTTTCACTATGGAGAAGAAGGCCATAGGGCATTTGAATGTCCTCAGCACCAAGGCAGAATAGACAGGAGAAATGAAGGCCAGGCCAGAGTTGCACATGTAGATGAAGATCCTAGATCATCAAATTCTGAAGATGCTGAAAGAAGAGAAACGTTGATTAACATAAGAGTCCTGCTGAGCGGTGAGAATGAACCTGAACAAAGGAGGAGCCGATTTTGCACCAGGTGCAAGTGTGAAGGTAAATGTTGTGATGTGATTATTGATAGTGGAAGCACTAACAATTTGGTGTCAGAAGAGATGGTGAAAAAGTTGAAGCTCAAGAGATAGAAACACCCACATCCATATCGGATTGCCTGGGTACAGGATGACCACAAGGTCATGGTCAATGAACAATGCCTAGTGAAGTTCAAGGTTGGCGGATACCAAGATGAGGTATTGTGTGATATCATATCTATGGATGCATGTCAGATGTTGTTGGGTAGACCATGGCAGTTTGACAGATGTGTTGTACATGATGGTCGTGCGAATACCTATTCCTTGACAAAGGATGGAGTGCGACATAAGATAAAACCATTGAAGGAGACTGAAGAAAAGGTATGTGGTAATGCAAGGATAACTTTTTTTGATGGAAGAAATTTCCTAGATGGTATGAGGCATGAGCATGTATATTTTTCTTTAATTCCAAAAGTTGGTAAAGAGGAAGTAGAAGATATTCCTGTAGAAGTTGCAGATTTGTTGAATGAGTTTTAGGATATTGTATCCGATAACGTGCTTGATGGATTACCACCAGTCAGGAAGATCAGTCATCAGATGGACTTGATCCCAGGAGCGAGTTTTTCAAATAAGGCAGCACACAGAATGACACCTGCAGAAAGTGAGGAGTTGAATAGGCAAGTACATGAGTTATTACAGAAAGGATTGATCCGTGAGAATCTAAGTCCCTGTGCTGTACCAGCGGTATTAGCACCAAAGAAGAATGGAGAATGGAGGATGTGTACAGATTCAAGAGCAATAAACAAGATCACAATCAAGTATAGGTTTCCATTACCATGAATGGATGATATTATAGACTGTTTGAGTGGAGCTGTGTATTTCTCAAAGATAGATCTGAAGAGTGGATATCATCAGATTCGGATCAGAGAAGGAGATGAATGGAAGACTGCCTTCAAGACAAAGGAAGGACTGTATGAATGGTTAGTCATGCCTTTTGGGCTAACCAATGCACCGAGCACTTTCATGCGGCTCATGAACAAGGTTCTGAAAGAATTTATGGGTAAGTTTGTCATTGTTTACCT
This sequence comes from Chamaecyparis obtusa, assembly GCA_027943335.1. Classification (NCBI taxonomy): domain Eukaryota; kingdom Viridiplantae; phylum Streptophyta; class Pinopsida; order Cupressales; family Cupressaceae; genus Chamaecyparis; species Chamaecyparis obtusa. The sequence continues at coordinate 45,447 of BSBK01012831.1, forward strand.
AGATGATATTTTGATATTCAGTAAGACATTGGAGGAGCATATGATGCATATTCATATGGTATTTGAGAAGTTGAGAGAAGAGAAATTGTTGATTAATTTGAAGAAGTGCAGTTTTGTGAAGAAAGAGTTAGTGTATTTGGGATTTGTAGTTTCAGCAGAAGGTCTAAAAATGGACTTAGAGAAGGTATAGGCTATCCTTGAATGACCTATCCCAAGGAATGCTACTGAGGTAATATCTTTTCATGGTCTAGCTAGCTTTTACAGAAAGTTTATCAAAAATTTTAGCAGTATTTGTGGACCCTTGACTGAAACAATGAGAGGGGATAGAAAAGAGTTTAAGTGGACTAATGGGGCAGAAAAGAGTTTTCAATTGTTGAAACAAAAAGTTACAGAACAACCTGTTTTAGCACTTCCATATTTTAATAAGGTGTTTCAAGTAGATTGTGATGCTAGTGGTACTGAAATAGGAGCTATTATGAGCGAAGAAGGTAAACCTGTTGCTTATTTCAGTGAGAAGTTAAATGATGCCAAGAGGAAATATTCTGTTTATGATCAGGAATTTTATGCTATAGTTCAGGCATTAAAGAAGTGGAGACATTATCTGCTTCCTAAGGACTTTGTTTTGTATACTGATCATCAAGCTTTGCAATATTTGAATAGTCAAGGAAAGTTGAATCAGAGGCATTTGAAATGGGTTGAGTTTTTGCAGAGTTATACATTTGTTTTGAAACACGGGAGTGGAAAGTCTAATAGGGTTGCAGATGCTCTTAGTAGAAGACAACTATTGCTGACAGAAATGTAGATTGAAGTGGTTGGGTTCAAGGAACTCAAGAATTTGTATCCAGAGGATCCTGATTTTGGTGAAACTTAGAAAGCTTGTATAGAACCTGTTACTCTAGATAGGACGAAATGGCTGGATTTCATCATCCAGGATGATATGCTATTCAAAGGGAGCCAGTTGTGCATTCCATGAAGTTCTATGAGGGAGAATCTCATCAAAGAGAAGCATAGCAGAGGATTGGCTGGACATTTTGGTCATGATAAAACCCTTGGTTTGGTTAGTGAGAATTATTATTGGCCACAGTTGCGACAAGATGTGAAGAAGTTTGTACAGAGTTACAGAGTATGTCAGATGGCGAAAGGAGTGAAGCAAAATAAAGGGTTGTATCAACCATTACCTGTACCAGAGAAGCCTTGGGAGGATATCAACATGGACTTTGTTCTTGATTTACCAAGGACTCAGTGGGGACATGATTCAATTTTTGTGGTGGTTGACAAATTTTCAAAGATGGCACATTTCATTCCCTGCAAGAAGACTAATGATGTTGTTCATGTAGCAGAATTGTTTTTCAGAGAAGTAGTGAGACTACATGGTTTGCCAAAGACCATAGTTTCAGATCGGGACACTAAGTTTGTTGGATATTTCTGGTGCACATTGTGGAAAAAGTTGAAGACAGATTTGAAATTTAGTTCATCGCATCATCCACAGACTGATGGACAGACAGAGGTGGTGAATAGGAGTTTGGGAAATTTGCTGAGATGTTTGGTTGGAGATAAGACAACAGGATGGGATTTGATTTTACCACAGGCGGAATTTGTATACAATAATTCTGTCAACAGGAGCACTGGTAAATCACCATTCCAGATTGTATATGGAAGTAGTCCAAGAAATGCATCTGAATTGAGGAAGATAGATAAAGGAGAAATAAGTAGTGCTGAAGCTGAGGATTTTGCAGAACACTTGAAGAACATCCATGGGGAGGTGAGGAAGCATATTACCAAGATGAATGCATAGTATAAGGCTAAGGCAGATGAGAAAAGGAGGTATAAGGAATTTCAAGTTGGTGATGAAGTCATGGTTCATTTGCGAAAGGAGCGGTTTCCAATTGGTACATATAACAAGCTGAAAATGAAGAAGTTTGGACCATGTAAGATACTGAAGAAACATGATTCAGGAAATGCATATGAGGTAGAATTGCCTACTAAGCTAAATATTTCACCAGTGTTTAACATTTCAGATCTGATAGAGTATCATGAAGGAGGTTTTGAAGATGAGATCACAACAGCACAGTGGAGTATTCCAGCAACTAGTTCAGACACTAAGGAGATCGAAGATATACTGGACAGTCGTGTTGGCAGAAGCACAAGGAACAGGACATACGAAGAATATCTGGTCAAGTGGAAAGGATGACCTATTGAAGATTCATCATGGCTAACAAGGGTGGAGGTTAACCATCTTGGTTTTCCTCTGCACACTTGAGTCATGACAGGGTCACTTCTCAAATTACCCCGGGTGTCTGATGCAGGAGCATCCTGAGTGTAAGAGCAATCTTGCATCACCCAAAAATATTTCTGTTTTTATATTCAATAAGGGCTATTTTGTGCAGAGCTACTATTTATGGAAAGTTACTATTTTTGGTAATTTTCTTATGTGCTCAGAATGATCTGATTTCTTTCTTGGAGGTTCATTTTGGTCATATAAGTCTGCTAGTAAAGTTTCATTGCCAGATCAAGTGTATATTGGAAGATATTGAAGATTTTCAGTATTGGCAGCAGGGTACAGAAACTTTGAGTTCAGTTTTGAAGGCTTTAGAGGCCCCGAATGAGGTCAAAAATTTGGATGACAAGCACTTGCGCTGGTCAAGCTTGTAGAGCGCTTTGTGGCATTTTTGAAATGATGTTATAATAGCCGATCGGGTCAACTGGTGATGACTTATGGTCTTCAGAAGTTGGGCCACCTGAAATGGCAGAAAATAATTTTCTTCAAAATTTCTATTCGCGTTTCAAAGGTTATCTTGAGCCAACTATGATGTAATGAAATGTAAAATAAAATAATTCTAAGTTTGGTCGGCCTTATTGGCTAAAATTCTAGAACCTTCCCAGGTGGTGGAAAAATTGCCTATATAAGGAAGGCTGTATTATTGTATTAGGCAGTTCAGAATAGTTCTGGGTAGTAGTTCTGGGTAATAATTTGAGGCTTGTCCTATAGAATATTGTAAGGGAATGCCCATGTGGCTTTGCATATTGTAATTCTGAAAGTTTGTAATTTCACATTTGTGGAGATAATAAGAAGCCAATTTTCTGTTCTTGCATATTGTTGTTGTTTCTCTGTTTCTGTTATGTGTTTGTGGTATTAAGGGGAGCACCCTTCATCAGAAAAGCTCAACAAGAATTGCTAAAAATTAGGTAAAATCTACTAAGCACATTGCAAGGATCACTAGGTATTCTCCTTCATCTAATAACATTTTGGTTTGGGCTTAAAATAAATCTCTTATGTGTCAGGCTTGTGTGCATCTTTTCATGCTTTTGATCTGTTTCTACACACTTGCATAATTGATACTAGGTTGTGACCCCTTAAGGATTCATTAAGTAGTCTTAGATACTTGTGATTCATCTTGATTGCTATCTTGGGTTATTGGACTCGCTAATCTGCCGACCCCTCATTCCACCCTGTGGTTGCAAGGTCAGCACCACATTAAAGGGGAGGGGTCAACAGGATAGAAGCGTTAAGTGTTCCACTTGGCAACCCTTTTGTGCTTTTAGGAACTCACTTGTTTTCTAATTTGGGGACTCATTTTTAGCTTGTGTGAGGTGTTAAGTGTTCCACCTTGTGGAATCATCTCATATTCGCTTTAAGCGTTAAGTGTTCCTCTTTCTGCTTCTTGGAAACTTTTGGTAGCTTTGCTTTTGAAAATATACATCTGTGCTCACATAGTAATTAGGCCCCATGAACACTATTCGTGATTCTTGAGAGATTGGATTCCCAACAAAATCCTTCTTGATGATAGAATCCTTGTATGTGGGGAGGCTACTTAGTGCGTTTCACATTCAACTTGGTTAGTGCATCTTCTCTTATTGATCGATACAATCTCTCCTCGGAGAGGTTGATAGATCACATGGGGTTGATATCACGAGCTTTGGTGAATCAACATTGGTTAGTATGTTTTCTCTTATTGATTGTGTAGACACCTAAAAATCTTTTAGAAAATAAACTATTTTTATTTTCTGAAAAACCCCTGATGACATCATCATTTATTAATTAATTTATTTTTATGTCATTAAATCCCTTTATCTTAATTAAAAATATTTAATTAAGAAATCCCTCCCAAAAATGTTTAAATCTTATTTAAACATTATTTCCTTATTTATTAATTATTTAATTAATAAATTGCCCAAAAATCATTAAAATAAATAAATATTTATTTTAATCCCAAAACCTTAGGAATATCCTAAGGATCCCTAACCTCTCTTAATTTTCCCTAATCTCACTTTAATATTAATTAAAGGTGATTCCTAGCTAATCCAAGTCTTCTTTGACTTTTTAGTCAAACCTTCCCCTAATGAGCCTTGAACTCATTTCCCCTTTTGAGAGAAATTAATATTAATTTGTTTCTTAAATCCATAGAATCCTAGAAAGTTCTAGACTTCTCTAGAATCCTTCTATCCTTATCCAAAAGCCTAGAGACTTTTAGAAGCCTTTATCCTAATCCTAATCCTAATTCCTCCCCTAACCTTGTCACATTCCCTAAACAAGGTTAGCCAACTCTTAACTTACCCCAAAGTCAACAAAGAGGGCTTCCCTTTTTGAAATGCACTAAATGCATTTAAAGCTTCCTTATCCCTCTTAAATGCATTTATCATGCATTTAAGAAGCCCCTCACCCCTTTCTTACACCCTTTGACCTTAGGAACATTTCTCAAATTGTGCACATTCCTCCCATCTTTCAACCCAATCTCCTTATGACACTTGTCACAAGGAGGTAACCCTTTCCCTAATGAGCCTCAAACTCATTAAAGCTTTTGAGATAAATAAATCTTTATTTATCTCCTAAATTCCATCTTTATCCTTAGAAAGCCTAGACTTTTCTAGAAAGTCTTTATCCTCATCCAAAGCCTAGACTCTTCTAGAAAGTCTTCATCCTTATCCCCCTTGAATCAATCACCTTTTGACACTTGTCAGGACACTTGTCCTTGACTCAACCCTAACCTTAGCCCTAACTCTGACTCATCCCTTTAACCCAAGACCTTCCCTTTTCCTATAAATAGCCTCACTTCCTAAGACAAATCATCTTTCAACTCTCAAACTCAATAGCAAAGTTATAATGCCATTTTCATTCTAGCATAAGCATAAACTCATCATTTTAGATCATTTTCAAGCTTAAATCACATCTAAATTAGTTTAGTTGGATTAACATAGATTCATTTCTTGTTTCAATCTTAGTTCATCATTTAGTTTTGCATATTTGTGTGTTCTTGAGGCCTTTGAGGCAAAATAGGTTCCTCATACCTATTTTGTGTCATTTTGGGTCTTCTCGATCCTCAAATCATCCTAATTTGCATGCTCCAAGTGCTTGAGTTTGCACACCCACATCCATTTATATCCAAGCATATCAAACGGTGCATGGGTGCATCCGTTTTAGGCTTAAACTGATGTGGCTTTGATTTTAGTTTGTTTACCTTTAAATTTGATTTGATTATATGCTATGACGTTTGTTTATCTTTGGCCTTCAAAATAGGTTTAGGTGCACACTCAAATCCTAGTCTACATTCTGGCACGCCCGGTGGGACCCACTTCACGGGTTCTTTGCAAATATTCTGATGGGTTTTAGACCATTTTCAAATTTTTCAAGCTTATAGGTGGACGGAGCACTTCGATCTCTTCTTCCTCTTCTTGTCTATATTCTTCTTCCTCTTCTTGTCTATTCTTCTTCCTCTTCTTGTCTATCTTTTTCTTCTTCTTCTAGTAAGGAGGTCATGGCCATTTTTTTCAAAAATAATAGTAAAATCCATAAGGAAGCAAAATCATACACACCTTATTTTAGTGCTTAAAATGAACCCCCAAATCATTTTTGAATGCATTAAGGACTAAAATTTGCAAAATTTGTTCTAACAAACAAAACAAAAAAATTAATAAAAGCATTTGCATCCTTGCAACATCAAGGATTTTTAACAATGCATTCATGCAAAGTAGGAATGATCATATCTTTTTGGGCATAAAAAGAACATCAAATCTGCATTCAAAAAAAAAAGGTCAAATCAATCTTGAATGACATTAAGGAAACGAACCTAAGTCCTAAGTGTCATTATCTTTTTGAAAAATCCAACACAATCTCGAATGCACTAAAGGAAACGAACAAACTTTGTTCCCTATCTTGTTCAAATTTTCAAAAAGCAAGCAAACAAAAAAAATCTCGAATGATCTAAGGGACAAAACAAAGCTTTCAAAGTTCTTAAAATCAACTCGCTAATCAAGTCTTGAATGCACAAAAGGAAAGAACTTGCAACCGTTCAAATCAGTTACGTTTTTGAAGGAAAGAACAAATCAAAATCTAAACACGTGTGTCAGCATTTCAAAATTCCAACATCACTTAAATCAAATTTGGAAAATAAACAAAATCTGCTTGATGTGCATGTAGGAGTTTTTCAATTCTTGCATAATCCTTGTTAGAGTAAGCAACGTGGAACATTTGAACTTGGACAAGTTCACCTGTTTTGCTTTTAGCGAGGCCTGTCCAAGGAGAAGCGCTTCCTCCTCGGAGAACGACCTCAAACCGGTATCCCCCCCGGCTGGTATACAAATAAGTGAATACCAAAAGAATCGCTTACATCTCCTAATCGCCGGGCATTCGTGCCAAACACGTGTCTGGGGATGGTAAACATTCCTCTCCCCCAGCATTATTGGCAAGGCTCTTAAGTGAGTCACGGATGATCAGCATAATCGGGTATGGAGACACCACAGAACTATTAAAAACCTGATAAAATAGAGGCTACCCTATCTACATCCGAAAGTATCAAAATCCTTGTGCAAGGACTGATTCCAAGGGGTTTACCGGGTCGCCTCAAGATTACTCACCATTTGTATTCCCTTCTGGGGGATACCAAGCTGTGGGCAAGTGATTTTGATACTCACCTTCCTTAGGTAGATCTGTTTGAAGTGCTTGACAGTCAAAGACTCTGTGAAAACACTTGTTGAAACATACACTTTCAAAGCTTTGTCAGAGTCAGTTGTCTTTATTTGTATCCCGCAAGGTTGCTTTGTCCCTTGCGGAGATTGCTTTGACTTTAACCTTTTCCATTGGAAACCTTTGTCTCAAAATCAGAAGCCTCTTTTCCAAGTGATGCCCAGCAAGAACAAATGTCCTAAAGCGAAGTTGCCCAAATCCCAAGCCTATCAAGAGCGAAAAGTTGCCAAGAAGAAACTGAAGAGCTATCAAGCCATTATCCAAGCAACCCAAGCAGAGGAGAAGTCCCAAGCCAGACTTGAGAACATTGCCCATAATGCCCGCATCAAACAGTTTGCCTTCTGTTTCCGAGTTAACCATCACTTTGTCAACCTTGAGCCAGAAGATTAGCCAAATCCTTGTTCATGTCTTGTTCCATCTTCAGATCTTGAAATCTTGTCTCAAACAGCCTTGCATCTTAGTTTCATCTTAGTTTCACCCTTTACATCAGCATCAAAACCTTAGTTGCATCTCAAGAACATCATAAAGTTGCATTTTGCATTCATCTTCCTACCAGCATTCTAGAATCAATCCTTGTCATTTGCATTATCCCTTTAGATAGAGCATTGTCCCTTCACCCTTCAATACCTTTTCCACCAGCATCCCCCCATCAGCTTTCCATATCTTTTCCGGCAGATCCATCATCCTTTGTTCCAAATCCAGAGATCCACCAACACTTAGTGTTTACCCTTTTGAGTTGTTCCTATCCCATATCCAAGATCAGAGACCATCATCCTCTTTTTTGGCACAACGTCTTGTCATAAAGAAATCAAACCTTGTCCTTACATAGCCATCATCTCGAGCAAGAGATTGGAGTGTATTGATAAGAAACTTGTTGACCAAAGATCATCAGTCTATCTTAGGTTGACCCCATCATATCTCTGATCCTCCATTTGGGAAAAACAGCAGCTCATTTGTTGACCACTCAGTAATCTTTCACCAGCTCTCCACCAGCCACCTATCTTTCCTCCACCATCTTGATCCATATCCATTCCATCCAGCTACCATCATCACCATCTTGATCCCTGTCTTTGCATTTGCATCTTAGAAGTCATCATCTTTAGAAAGTTCATCAACTTTGCATCCATCAACATCTTTTAGCCAAACATCTTGCATCCATTTAGCACTTGCATCTCCATGCCTGTTGAGACCAGATCTCAGAAAAGAAGAAGCATGAATCCTTGTCCACCAACAACCTCATCCGATCCCAACCTTTTCACCAATGCCATGATGACCTACAATCCCCAGATCCAAGCCAGTAACCCATGTGAAGATCCAAACATCCCTTCATCCCCGTTGGCAATCCAAGCATTTGCAAATCCTCCAGGAAGCCCACCAGCGACCAATGCCCTTGAACCACAACATCAGCAAAGCATGTTTGCCCACTATCTACCAGAAAGTACCTCCATCCCACCATCTCTCTATCCACACATCCCCATCAAAACAATCCAAGTTCCAGGACAAGCATATTCTCCATTTGTCCAACCATTCCCCGATCCTATCATGAAAAAACCCCAAGAGCTCTGCACCATCCCCCTTTCCTTGCAAGGAAGCCTCGCCAGTCTCACAACACAAGCTGCAGCGCCATCCGCTCCATCTCCTACCCCTTTTGCTTCATCATCTGCTATGGCGGCCCAAGCCTAAATCCAACGCTTAACCCAAAGTCAGCTGCCACCTCTCACGCAAGCTTTTACACCAAAAGCTTCACCACCATCCGCAAGTCAAGCAACGCCTTTCACCATCAAAGGAGCACCGTCACCCTTCACCCCCCAAGCACCCGTACCTTCTTCTTTGGGGTTAGCGCAATCACTTCCCCTTCCAACCTCATCTTTCTCTTGGGTATTTCCTTCATTTTCCTCCTCACAAGCATCCGCTCAACCACAACCTCAACAAGCTCCTTTCTCTCAACCATCATTCGTGTCCCAAGCTCCCGTTGCTCCTACCATTCCATCATCCACTACAGTGCACCCTAATACAAGCTCTCAGTGGGGCCTTACACAAGAAGAAATGAAGGCATGGGGGGTCCCATCTCAATCCCCTACGTCTATGGTTGCAAGTCAACAAACCGCCTTCGCCCAAGCAGCACAGCAGCAACTACCCCAACCACCACCAGCTTCAAGCTATTCGTCCCAAATCCCAAATACCTTCCAGCAAGTTCCACCACCTCAACAGCCAACTTTTCCCAGCTATCTTACCCCATCGCCCTTTGCTTCTAGCTTCCCCACATCTGTTCCACCTCTAAGTAATGCAGACATGCACCCAGCTTATATCAGACAAACCCAAAGCCAACCTCAGCAACTACCACCATCATACCCGCAAGCAGCATCATTCCAACAGCCTCCCCCACAGCAACCACATGTCCCATTTCAGCAAACACCCATCATTCCTCAACAACAGCAAGTCCCTTGCTATCAACCCCAGCAACAAATCCCTATCATCCCCCAGCAACAACAAGTTCCCACCCATCAGTTACAACAACAAGTTCCAAATGTCCAATATCAGCAAGCAGTCCCACGACAACCGCCAGTTCAACAACAGCAAGCAGCACAATATCAAGCGGTTCCATATCATTTACCACAATATCCCCCTATGCCACACCAGTAATATCCCCAGCAACCATTGCCCCAAAATCAATTCTAACCCATTTATCCACAGCGAGCGCCATATCCAGTTCCACAGCTTCCATCACAAGCAGAAGTCCCAGTTCCCTCGCCACTCAATGCTGAGTGGGAAGCAATGAAAAATTCTCTAAAGGAGCTACAAAGCAGAATAGAGAATAAAACATACAAGTTTGAAGAGGTGTGCTCATATTCCTTCGATCGGTCCATAGCAACTATCCCTTTCCCCAAGCATTTTGAGATGCCCAAGTTCGACAAGTATCGGGGGAAAGGAGATCCAGTAAACCATATCAAAGAGTTCTACATGGCGTGCCAAGAAGTGGCTTACAGTGATAACTATCTCCTGCGCCTGTTTCCCAAAAGCTTGGGAGGAACTACTGTTGAGTGGTTTTACAAAATACCACATGGGACAATAAAAACCTTTGCTGAACTCTCTGAGAAGTTCATCACACATTATGCCCATAATGTGGAGAATGAGTTGTCCTTGCTAGACCTATGCAACTCAAAGCAGAAAGATGGAGAAAGCCTTGCAGAATACTTGCAAAGATGGCAGAATCTTACAACCAGGTTATCATATCAGCCACCAGAGAAGCATCTAACAAAGATCTTCATTGATAACCTGCATCCAAAGCTATCCCATCACATGTGAATGAACTATCTCCAGACATACCAAGACATCAAGAGCAAGGGCATAGGCATCAAGAAAGCTCTCCTAGAAGAAGGCACTATTCGTCACTTCAAGGATGATTCCAAGAACAAACCCAACAATGATAAATCTCGTTACTGGAATTGTAACAAGAATGTTGTTACAGATGGAGCCACTGACACTAAGAATGTACAATTCATTGTGGCTAGTCCTACACCAGCTCAAACATACCAACTGCCATAAGTGCCCATCTATCAGCAACCACCAGCTCCCGCATATCAAGCACCTATTTATCAGTAGCCTCCTCAAGCTCATCAACCATCTGTGCAACAATATCAGCAGCAATACCAACAGCAACAGCCAGCACGTCAGGGCAATCCTGTTAACGCAGTTAACGTTGCCCCAAGGCAGAACAAGTCCAACAATCAGAACAATCCAAAAAGGACTTTCACACCTTTGGGTGAGCCTCTGGATCAGATCTTTTATCGGCTAGCCAAGGCAAATATGATCACATATCCGCCCATCCCACAAAAGGATGACAACGCACCAAAGTTTGATTGGTATAAAGAACATTAATACTGTGATTACCATCGTGTGAAGGGGCACACAACATTGAAGTGCATGCAGCTTAAGAACTACATCCAAGATCTCATTGATTGCAAGGAGATCTAGGTCGATGCACTAGCTCAAGCTTCACCCAACGCCGGTTTGCAAATATATCAAAATGTGTTCCCTCAACACGATACCGGGAAGAATCAAGCTAACACCAATCAGCCCCAAAATCATGGCAAAGGCAAGCAAGAAGATCACACAGCGGCCTACATCAACTATGACAAGTATTTCGGATGCATAACTCAAGTTGAGCCCATCCAAGATGAGCCCACCATCAATACCATCCACGTCAGAGGGCCGGATCGACAATGTGCTGCAACTACCCGCAGTGGTAGGATAACTGTTGCCGGTGCTCCTCCGAGGTCAGCTACTCCTCCAAGGCCAACGTCTACTGCATCCACAGCACAGTCTAACACCAAGCCAGCATCAAATGCACGTGCAACACAGCATAATGCACCAAGTGCACAATACAATATCATAGAGCATCTTGGGAACATGCCAGCCCAAATATCTATCTTGGATTTGCTCCGCACATCACCCATCCATCAGAAGATCCTGGACAAAGCTCTAAAAGAAGGCCATGTCCCCACGGACATTAACACAACTCAGTTTGAAACTCTTGTGGGACACCTATCAGCAGCATGTGCCTTATCCTTCAAAGAATCTGATATACCAGATGTCGCTCCCGACCATACTCTCCCTCTCCGCATTGCTGTCATGGTTAGAGATTTCGCCATCAAACGAGTTCTGGTGGATAATGGCTCAGCCCTCAACTTGTGCACATTAAAATTCATTCAGCAGATCGGGTTCACGGAAGCTGACATACAGCATGAGGTGATCACTATCAAAGCATATGACAACTTGGAGCGTACCTCTGAAGGTACTATCACCTTGCCTATCCAGCTAGGCCCAACAACACAAGATACTGTCTGCCACATTGTTGATCTTGACCTACCATTCAATATCCTCCTCGGTCGTCCATGGATCCATTCCATTAAGGCCGTGCCATCTAGTTACCATCAGTGCATCAAGTTTCCACATCAAGGCACTCAGGTTACCATCCACGCTGATCCTAACCCCTTCGCATACTGCCATGCGATAGAAGTATCTTTCCCTCATTCTACTCATTGTCTTGGAACCGATATTGGTACTTCTATTGCCAGCTCATCCCGATCCCATTGCGATCCAGAGACCATCCTCTCTTCCACCTTATCATCCATCAAGATCAACAACCAGGGTTGTGGCGAATACAGCCTCAGTGATGCATTTGCTGTAGGGGCTCTTCCACATGATCCACATACTCAAGGGCGCCCAAGTTGTCAAAGCAAGCCTGTTGAGGAACATTATAAGCTCAAGCAAATCAGAAACATGACTTTTGAGTCTCATGGTACCATCAACAGCAAAGAAATGGATCCAGATATTAACAAATGGTTATACAAAGATCCCCCATCATGTGACACACAACTTCTTAAGTACTTCAAAGAGAAATATCCAATCCCCTACAAAAATGTCACAGAACAATATAACTATCAAGGTGGTGGTCTAGGACCACAAGAGGACAGAAATTTGTTTCCTATCATACCATCCCAGAATCCAGAACAGCAAGGACTTGGCTTTAATACCTCTCACCTGCTTGAACAAGAGCCCAATACCACAACTGCGGACACTAACATGACCAACGTGAACTTTTCGAATAGCCAAGATGACCTTATGGAAATCGAAGACATCCCCGAAGAGAAAGACATCCGATCCTACGATGATATCTTTGCCGATGACACCCTCCTGGGGACTTCTATCCTCCAACAACTCACCATAAATCTCATAGACCTTCCCCTCATCCACCCTCAACTCATAGACTGGGACCAACCAAGTATCGCACACATCGATGAGTTCCAAAGTGCACAAGCACTCTTAGAATTCATGGGGGCATCAGATCCAGCAGTCAACCAGGATCCAACATTGACATCTGTTTATACGCTTCACCCAAAAGGATACTTTGGGGAGGAGGCAAGCTTTAGCTACAAAAAAGAAATTGAAAACATACAACATGATTCCTTATGTGAAAACCCTTCTGGGGCACATTCTGATTCCAAAATAGTAAAAATAAAGAGCGTATCTTCTAGTGAAAACTTGGCAATTCAAGTGCTAGAAGATGAAGACTTGCCTCTTCCTCCTATGCGAGATTACAGACCAGAGCAATCACCTATCATCATAGAAGAAACTAGGCCAGTCAACTTAGGCACAGAGGAATGTCCGAGAATTACCTACATTGCGGCAAATCTGACAGAAGGTGAAGAAATGGCGTTGACTGCACTCCTTAGAGAATCAATCATAAATTTTGCATGGTCATATGCACACATGCCTAGGCTTGATCCTAATCTTGTCGTTCATCATCTAGCAGTGGATCCTAATGTCAAACCAGTAAAGCAGAAGTTGCAAAAAATGCATCCCAAAGTAGCCTTATTAGTCAAAGCAGAGCTTGAAAAACTCCTCCAGGCCAAGATTATCAGAGCTATAGATTACTCAGAATGGATCTCTAACATGGTACCTGTCGCAAAGCCTTCAGGAGACATCAGAATATGCACAGATTTCAGGGACTTAAACAAGGCATGTCCCAAAGATGATTTCCCGCTACCAAACATAGACATGATTGTAGATCTTACAGCGGGTCATGAGATGTTATCACTAATGGATGGATTTTTAGGCTACAATCAGATTCGTATAGCAGAAGCAGATCAACATAAAACAGCATTCACAACTCCATGGGCTACCTTCTGCTACAACATGATGCCATTCGGGTTAAAAAATGCAGGAGCCACCTATTAGAGGGCGATGACAGCGATCTTCCATGACATGATCCATAAGATCCTAGAAGACTATGTAGATGACATCCTTGCAAAATCTAAAACACGAGGTGAACATCTAAGCATTCTTGAGAGTGTGTTTGATCACTTACATCAGTATGGCTTAAAACTCAATCCAAAGAAATGTGTCTTTGGTGTTACATCTGGAAAACTCCTAGGTTTCATTGTATCACGATGAGGCATAGAGATAGACCCCAAGAAAGTCAAAGCGATAATAGAAATGCCTCCACCAAGAACACTCAAATAGCTTCAAAGCCTACAAGGAAAGCTTCAATCAGTGCGTCAGTTCATTTCTCAGTTAGTAGACAAGTGCCAGCCTTTTATGCATCTCTTATGCAAAGACACAAGCTTCAAATGGGATCCGATATGTCAAAGAAGCTTTGATAAGCTCAAGGAGTATCTTTCCAATTCTCCAATTCTAGTACCACCAGTTCCAGGATGCCCTCTCATACTCTACATCTCGACAACCACTACAGCACTGGGGGCACTCTTAGCTCAGCATGATGATGACAAAAAAGAGAGAGCCATCTATTACATCAGTCGAACTCTTGTCAGATATGAGCTTAATTATTCACCTATGGAAAAAGCATGCCTTGCAGTGGTTTTTGCCACTCAAAAGCTCAGACATTATATGCTCAGTCACATAATTAGGCTCATTTCAAAAGTGGACCCCCTCAAGTACCTATTATCAAGGACAACCCTCACAGGCCGTATGGCAAAATGGGTCATGTTACTCAGTGAGTTTGACATCCAATATATTGATCGCAAAGCAATCAAAGGGCAAGTCATTGCCGATCAGCTAGCAGAAGCACCACTGGTGGATGCCTATCCACTAATCATGGAATTCCCTGATGAACACTTATGTGTGATTGAAGAACAACCCATGTGGAAATTATACTTTGATGGCTCCTACACATCACATGGATCAGGGGCAGGAATCCTATTCGTCACACCTCAAGGTGACTACATCCCAAAATCATTTAAGTTGGGATTCCTATGTACCAATAACATTGCAGAATATGAGGCACTCATCTTAGGTCTCAGAATGGCCATTCAGTGGAATATCACAGAATTACAAGTGTTTGGAGATTCACAGCTAATTATCAAACAAGTCCTAGATGAATATCAGATAAAGGATGACAAGTTGCTACCTTACAAAGAGCTGGTCAACAGACTGAAAGAGCATTTCCTAAAGCTACAGTTCGCACAGATCCCAAGACTTCAGAACAAAGCAGCAGATGCAATGGCAACCATCGGATCCTTGTTAGAAATCCCATGTGACGTATCACAATATGAATTCCTAGTCAAGCAGCTACATACACCAGCTTATGAGAACGCCGATGCAGAAATGGTGTGTGTCTTGGTTGGTCCTTAGTCCCCGTGGTACCATGACATCCTCGCATATCTAAAGAATGGTATCATATCTCCCCATCTTACCAATAACCAACGCCAAAACCTTATTCGTAGAGCCTCCCGCTACACTCTTGTAGCCAACACCCTATATCATCGCGGGTATCACAATGTCCTATCTAGATGTTTAAATTCAAACAAGACCATCCTGGCCTTACAAGAAGTTCACGCTGGAATTTGCGGTGCCCACACGAGTGGCATGGTTCTAGCAAAGAAATTGCTTAGAGTTGGATATTATTGGCCAACAATGGAACATGATGCGTGTGAATTTGTCAAGAAATATCTCCCATGTCAATAGCATGCCAATTTGATACATGCACCAGCACAGGATCTATAGCCTATTGCACCACCGTGGCCTTTTTCATGTTGGGGCCTCGACCTCGTTGGCTTGATCACCCCCCTCTCTTCGGATGGACACAAGTATATCATAACAGCCATAGAGTACTTTACCAAATGGGTTGAAGCGATTCCACTCACGCTAACTACTAGCATCCAAATATCCAAGTTCATCCTCTATCATATCATTTTCTGCTTCGGCATACCATCTACCATCTTCACAGACCATGGCACACCTTTTGAAAACCAGCATGTGGATGATCTGTGTGCCAGACTCCACATTCATCACCGTTTCTCCAGTCCATATTTCCCTCAAGGAAATGGCCAAGCTGAGGCAACCAACAAAACTATCTTGAAAATCCTCAAGAAGGTTGTCAATGATTCTGGTCGTGACTGGCACCTCCAAATCAATCCTGCCCTTTGGGCCTATCGTACTTCTTATCGCACTCCCATAGGAACCACCCCATACTCCCTTGTATATGGTGCCGAAGCCATTCTGCTGATCAAGGTCGAGCTCCCATCATTGCAAGTCTCCATGAAGAACTATACAACTGATGAAGACTATCATGTGGCTCGGCTCACACAGCTAGATCTACTAGATGAAAAGAGACAGCAAGCCTACGATCACCTGGTTGCATACCAAAATCAACTCAAAAGGAGTTATAAAAAAAAGGTCCATCCTAGACAATTCCAGATCGGTGACATGGTCCTTAAAGAAAATCAGAAGGTCCTAGCAAATAGAGAAAAGAAAGGCAAGTTTGAGCCTACTTGGTTGGGCCCCTATGTTGTCACCGCATCCTTTGGCTCGGGAGCCTATCAGCTATCAACACCAGAAGGTGAGCCCTTGAATGATCCTATCAACATCATCCATCTGAAGAGGTTCTATGCCTGAACCTGATCCTGCATATGTCAGAAAATTCAAAAAACATTCAAAAAAAGCAAAAAAGAAAAAAGAAAAAGAAAAAGAAAAAAAGAAAAGAGAAAGAGAAAATAATTGTCCAACGGTGAAAACTTGGCAATTCAAGCGCCTTGGACAAGTATGTTGGTGAAAACCTGGCAAATAGGCGCCAACATAGTAAACTGAGCTATTTATCTATTCAGTTGTCCTTTCAGCTACCGTCCTCTTCCTCCATCCATACCAGATCTCCCAGCAGTTCCATCTCCCCTATCCTCCAAGCATTCATCTTCCATCTTCCTCCAACCCATCTGTAATCCATATCCTATTCCATAGCTTTTTATCATATCTTGTATCATATCCTTATCCCTTTCCTGTACAGCGCAATCCTTTCTATAAATATCCTTCTTGTCTCCGTCCTAGTGAGAGTCCCGCCGAGTGTGATCTTCCTATCCCCAATCCTGAGCTTCTGTACATATCCCTTGTGCATATCGTTCCTCCTTGTTGTACATGACCTTTGTCCGTCCTACAGCAGCATTTGATCAAATATCTTGTCCCATCCCCAGCCTCAGAAAACTTTTGGTCCCACTCGGGCCTTGTGCTTCAGCAACATCAATTGTCGACTTATCCTTGCTCATCCTGATTATTCCTTGAACTTCAACTTTTGCCAGTGAACAACTACACTTATTCTCTCACCAACCCATGGGTCCTTGAGGATATATCGTTCCTCCTATCTGACCTAATCTTCCATCCTGGTCCTTGAGGATATATCGTTCCTCCTGTCCGACCAATCTTCCCACCATCAATCAAACCTAATCTCTCTCCTTGGCAAAGGATGTCTTTTTGGAGTTATCATTTTGATCTTGGATTTTTGTCCTTTGGGTCTTGTTAATCTTTTTTGGCTTCTCATTGTCCCACCAGGGTCACCACGATTCATTATATCATGGTGTGCTGCGTGTGCGGGTAATCTGGGGCAAGGTCTTTTGATCTTTTGCTTCTGCCTGTGAGTCAGTCGTGTGTTTGTGGTTTCTTCAGCATCATTTCCACCATGTCTCCTTCAGGTTTCATGTGTGATGCTGGGGCAACCCTGCGTGTCTTTTTAGCGTCAGTCCTATGCAACACTGGTGACAAGGCCTCGTGATCCTAGTATCCTTGGCATGTCTCTAGCATTGCTATATCAAACTAGGTTGTGCTCTCCCCATTTGCACTTGGAGCTCCCCTGCATCCTACATCATATAGATTAATCTTGCATCTTGCATCTCTCATATAGTTGCATCCTGCATTTTGCATTCCATCTCATCTTGCATTCACTCATCTTTGCTCTTGGAAGTTTGGTTATTTATCTCCCCTTCTTCCTAGGTCCTTCCTTCCTTGTTTCCTTTCGAGAAAATTCCACAACGTTTACTCTTTGCGTTATTTTCTCGAGGGGGCACAACCCCTTATTCCTCCGAGTTCTAGCCTTAGGCATCTTATTTTCTTGTCTTTGACGCCATGCCACTTGCGGCATCGCATCAAAGAGGGGCAAAATGTAGACACCTAAAAATCCTTTAGAAAATAAATTATTTTTATTTTCTGAAAAACCCCTGATGACATCATCATTTATTAATTAATTATTTATTTAATTAATTAATTTATTTTTATGTCATTAAATCTCTTTATCTTAATTAAAAATATTTAATTAAGAAATCCCTCCCAAAAATGTTTAAATCTTATTTAAACATTATTTCCTTATTTATTAATTATTTAATTAATAAATTGCCCAAAAATCATTAAAATAAATAAATATTTATTTTAATCCCAAAACCTTAGGAATATCCTAAGGATCCCTAACCTCTCTTAATTTTCCCTAATCTCACTTTAATATTAATTAAAGGTGATTCCTAGCTAATCCAAGTCTTCTTTGACTTTTTAGTCAAACCTTCCCCTAATGAGCCTTGAACTCATTTCCCCTTTTGAGAGAAATTAATATTAATTTGTTTCTTAAATCCATAGAATCCTAGAAAGTTCTAGACTTCTCTAGAATCCTTCTATCCTTATCCAAAAGCCTAGAGACTTCTAGAAGCCTTTATCCTAATCCTAATCCTAATTCCTCCCCTAACCTTGTCACATTCCCTAAACAAGGTTAGCCAACTCTTAACTTACCCCAAAGTCAACAAAGAGGGCTTCCCTTTTTGAAATGCACTAAATGCATTTAAAGCTTCCTTATCCCTCTTACATGCATTTATCATGCATTTAAGAAGCCCCTCACCCCTTTCTTACACCCTTTGACCTTAGGCACATTTCTCAAATTGTGCACATTCCTCCCATCTTTCAACCCAATCTCCTTATGACACTTGTCACAAGGAGTTAACCCTTCCTCTAATGAGCCTCAAACTCATTAAAGCTTTTGAGATAAATAAATCTTTATTTATCTCCTAAATTCCATCTTTATCCTTAGAAAGCCTAGACTTTTCTAGAAAGTCTTTATCCTCATCCAAAGCCTAGACTCTTCTAGAAAGTCTTCATCCTTATCCCCCTTGACTCAATCACCTTTTGACACTTGTCAGGACACTTGTCGTTGACTCAACCCTAACCTTAGCCCTAACTTTGACTCATCCCTTTAACCCAAGACCTTCCCTTTTCTTATAAATAGCCTCACTTCCTAAGGCAAATCATCTTTCAACTCTCAAACTCAATAGCAAAGTTATAATGCCATTTTCATTCTAGCATAAGCATAAACTCATCATTTTAGATCATTTTCAAGCTTAAATCACATCTAAATTAGTTTAGTTGGATTAACATAGATTCATTTCTTGTTTCAATCTTAGTTCATCATTTAGTTTTGCATATTTGTGTGTTCTTGAGGCCTTTGAGGCAAAATAGGTTCCTCATACCTATTTTGTGTCATTTTGGGTCTTCTTGATCCTCAAATCATCCTAATTTGCATGCTCCAAGTGCTTTAGTTTGCACACCCACATCCATTTATATCCAAGCATATCAAACGGTGCATGGGTGCATCCATTTTAGGCTTAAATTGAGGTGGCTTTGATTTTAGTTTGTTTACCTTTAAATTTGATTTGATTATATGCTATGACGTTTGTTTGTCTTTGGCCTTCAAAACAGGTTTAGGTGCACACTCAAATCCTAGTCTACAGATTGATACATTCTCTCCCTAGAGAGATTGATAGATCATGTGGAGTTGACATCACAGACCTTGGTGAAGAAAAACTTTGTCTTAGCGTGTCAGATTTATCTGCTTGCTTTGTTTGGGTTAAAAGTGAAGAGGTGTCAAAAACTTTGGATCTGGAGCCAAGTCCCCTTGTGGTATACTATTGTGAGTCATATTTAGAGAGGGTTAACCATAGCGGACAATCTCTTCATAGGGAAAACTGCGTTGACAGAACCTCAAGCGGTAATAGCCATTTTCGTTATGGTAGTGATAGCCGCTATATAAATATCTTTGTGGAAGAAATCTCCATGGGTATGGTTTATTGTTGGGTTGTCAGATCTCCCTAGCAACTCTTGAAGATTAAGTTCTCAGACTGTGTAAAAACCCTAGTGCATCGGGATTGGGGTTCACCCCTTTGGATCATAAAAGTTGCAGAGTCAAACCATTACTAAAAACCCTAGAGAGGCCAAAAATTTTTATTTTTAGGACTATGTGCATTATTGAAAAACTTTTTGGAACATACACAATTAGCTCTCTCAGGAATTAGCACAATTCAGTCACTTGATTGTTCATGCACAAGGTTGCTTTTGCCCTTGTTCATTATTTTCAGACGTGCTTGACATCACTTGCTTGCTATTCTAGGTGCTTGTTTATCTACTTGGCTATTAAAGATGATCAAATCTGGTATAAACTTCAAATCTAGATAGTACAATTTGCAAATAATCTGAAATTGAAAACCAAAAATTTGCAAAAATTTGACGTAAAATCCTTTCTAGAGTCAAAAGTCATTTCAGGAGGTCAAAAGTCATATGAGTTTTACCAAGTATCATTTTAGTACTACCCATCTGTCATATGACTAAGTACCCAGTGTCATATGAGTTTTCATACCAGCAAATTCAAAAGGTCAAAATCATGTTAGCAACTGTCATATGAGATTTACAACTATCGTTTCATTCCTACCCAACTGTCGTATGAGTTTTACAACTATCATTTCATTCCTACCCAACTATCGTAGGAGTTTTACAACTGTCATTTCATTACTACCCAACTGTCATACGAGTCTGCAGAGTGTTGTTTGGGAAAATTTTGAAGAGTTGTCAGAAAATTGTTAAAATTGCTAGATACTTATCTTTTTTAGCCTGAATAAAAAATTTGTCTAACAAATCACTATGTCAGGAACAGAGCAATAGCCATTAAGAATCAGTACACATGTCTCAAAGAATCAGTACACATGAGGAAGAAATTCTGATCGCCGCTATGATGAAACAACTGCATGCTATGCAAGTCCAGCTTGACAATCTTAAGAAAGAGAAGGAAACTAAAGAGTTCTCCATGGAAGCTCTATGCCCTTTTCCATTTGATAAAGACTTGTACATGTCACCTTGCCCCCCCAAAAAATTTGAGCAATATGATACCTCTTCCACGGAGAGTGACACATCCATCTTTGGAGACTATGATGACTATGATGATAGACAATGTAATGATGCCTATGACACCTCTATTCCTAAGAGTCCTCCTTGTCGTGTGTTCCTACTTACTACAAATGGGCTGTCACATTGGATAGATTATGATGGTGATCCATATGATTCTGATTTTGAAAGAGACTTTGATGGTTTCTATGGACAATATCTAGATGATACATCTACTTCTATTGAGGAATATAAAATGTACCGTGCTAATTTGAAACATCAATACTATAAGGATCTATCCTCTAAGAACTCTCAGGCTGAAAATAAAGATTACACTCTCAAGCAAGATCATGTTAATGTTGGACCTTTGTCTTGTGATGGTTCCCTTCCATCCCCTACTTCCTCCAATACTTGTACATTTCCTAAAGCTTCCGAGTCTTTCAAATCTTTCACAGAACCTTCATCCAACACAAGCCTTGATACTTTTCATACGGTTCCTTATAGTTATCCTCCAGGGCTATCTCTTAAAGAAACTCAAGCTAACCTTCACCTAGCTGTGAATACTTTCAACAATGATAAACCTAAAGAGCCTAAGACTTCATATGCTATAATCCCTACTTCAGCTAGTCCTCCACCATCTCTTCCAAAGTCATCCATTCAATCCCAACATGCTTCCTTGTCTTTAGAAGTGGCTCCATGTCAAGAGGACTCTAGAAATGATAAAGAAAAGAACATAAAGAAAGATCAAGATCAAGAACCTTCCATGTCATCCACTCCTTTTCCTGATGTCTCTTATCTACCTCAGGGTTTTTTTGATCCTGCACACCCTTTTTCATGCATTCCACCATGTCTTAAGTCTTCTCTTAAGCAAGATCAAACTACTAGTTACATCATTGAGCTTATTGACAATCAAAATAACCTTGCTACACTTGCGCTTTTCAAAGATGATACTTCCATTAAGGTTGGTAAAAATGGTGTTGTTACTTCCAATGTTAAGCCTATTGAAAATCAAGAAAAAAATTATGATCTTATGCTATCCAAAGATCCTTGTCAAGATCAAAGTATTCCATCTTCTTTTTCTACCATTCCATGTTCGCTTCCACTTTCTACTCTTCCTAAGTCTTTGCAAGCTTTGAACAATTATATCAAAGAAGGTGCTCATATTCAAGATGTCCATGATCCAATTGAAAATCCTAATGTTCACTCTAAAGATGCTGATATCCTTGGTTGTCATATAGATGATGATGAACTTACTGATTATCCTTTTGCATTTTTCACATCCATTCTTGGACCTCCCCCACCACTACTAAAGGCTTCACATACGCCTTCCATCTTGGGTCCTTATGTCCCTTCACTTTCCTCTCCTAATTCGACATCCATCTTGGGTCCTTACATCCCTCCATCTCCTATCTTTCCTCAAGATCAACATAGATTTATACCCTTGAATCCTTTTCATCCACCCACCCATCTAAACCAGTCATATCCTCCTTCTTCTTCCACAAGTCCCAAGTCTTTTGGAAGTAACTTGAATGTTCAATACAAGAAAAAGAAGCAATACAAGAATCCATCAAAAAGATAAAATCACCATGTCTCCTCTAAATGACATGGAGGCATAAAGTCAAAAGAGATATCTAAGAAGAAAACTACAAGACAAGTATGGGTTCCAAAATCCATCATTGAAGATATTCTCTCCAAATTACCAAAAAGAAATGAAAAGCCTACGGCTATATGGATTCCAAAGTCTCTCTTGAGGGATTCTAATGTTGAACAACAAGTGAAGTTGACATTCAAGCTTCCAAAGGCTTCCACTTCATCTTCTTCCAAAAACATCCTTCCATTCCATGTGCCTAAACCACAACCTCTGTTATCCATTCGCCTCTGTTATCCATTCGCCATATTCCTTCATGTATTTCTTCATTCATGATTCCTCCATCCTCTCACCACCCTTCAAGGTATGTGTTGACGTTGATCTTGCCTTCCTTTCCATCTACCCTTGTACAATCCTTCCATTCATTATCCTTCTACCTTCTATCATTTTCCTCATTTGCCTATTCCTCCTATCTTCCAACCTCACTCACTTTACATAAAACCTTATCCTCCATTTTCTCTTCCATCTCCCTTTCCCTATCAGCATCTTTGAAGCATATCATTTTGAATCCTTGGAATATCATGGTTTATCCTTTCAAGGAGCACTATTTAAAAAGCTTGCCTTCTTCCAAAAATTCAAAAAGAAGTGAAAAAGAAATATAAAAAAAATTGAAAATGTGCCTTGTTGAAAACCTGGAAATAGGCACCTTGGTAGCAAAAGTAAAGAGAAATAAATTCATCCTATGGTGAAAATCACTTCCTTGTGACACCTTGGATAAGTACCATGATGAAAACCTAGCAATCGGGCATCATGCGTAGTTCTTCTACATATTTCATCCATTTCATCTTCTCTCTTTGATCTTGACAATGTTGATCTATACATGAACGTTTGGCTATCTTGTGAGCTATCTTATGATGATCTTGTTTTCATTCCTTTCATGCTTAGCTTTCATATCTATCTTCCTCCATTTATTTTTGTCTTTCGCTATCCTTTTCCCCTTTGGTCTTGATCTACAAAAAGAGTAAAACACGGTGCTATGAAGCCTCTTGACATGTCTACTCCTTTGGACTACATCCTTTCCTTCTTTGGCATTACGCTTTTGTGACTTATCCTATGCTAGCCTTTCATTTCTTGTCCAAAAGTGCTTTTACATGACAATTTTTCCCTAGCTTGATTATTCTTGAGGAGTTTTCCCTTGAGGATTTCTTCCCTTCATTCTCCTTCATTCTCTTGTCTTCCATCTACTTCACTAGCTTACCAATCCCTCTTGTTCTCCACCTTGCTAGACATTGGGACTGCATGATATGATCTTTCTTGGGAGTTTGAAATGGAAAAAGAGGCTATAAAATATGTAAAGAATTGTCAAAAGTGCCAAGTGCATGGTAACTTGATTCATGCTCCAGGGAGAGATCTGATTCCCTTCACCTCACAATGGCCTTTTCAACAATGGGCTTTTGATCTTATCGGTGCTATCTATCCACACTCTTCTAATGGACATACCCATATAATCAAAGCAACAGATTATTTTACAAAATGGGTAGAGGCAGTTCCCTTACCATAAGCAACAGGGAAACAGATATCTATGTTCATCTTGAACTACATCATTTGTAGATATGGGATCCCACATTCTATAATCACAGATAATGGGGGACAATTCAAAAACAAGGACCTAGAAGATTTATGTGCCAAATTCAAAATCACTCAACATTGGTCATCTATCTACTATCCCCAAGGGAATGGGCAAGCAGAGGCATCCAATAAGGATCTCTTGAAAATCTTGTACCAAACAGTGAATAAAACAGGAAGAGACTGGCATCTCATGATCAATCCAGCTCTCTGGGCCTACAGAACAAGTATCAGAGCACCTACTGGGGCTACACCCTTCACTTTAGTTTATGGGTATGAAGCGGTACTGCCTATTGAGGTTGAAATCCCATCACTGAGGATCAGAATGCATGGTCTAGTAACTGACGATGACTACAAAGTGTCTAGGTTGCAAGAACTTGAACTACTAGATGAGCACAGACAAGCAGTGTTTAATCATCTCAGAGTATATCAGAAGAGAATGTCTAGAGGTTACAACAAGAAAGTCAGACACAGAAAATTTCAGGTTGGTGATCTAGTCTTGAGAGAGAATCTAAAAAATCAATCACATAGAGAGCGCAAGGGGAAGTTTGAACCCAATTGGCTGGGTCCCTTTGTTATCACTACTACTTTTGGCTCTGGTGCCTATCAACTCTCAATGACTGAAGGAGAACAGCTCCAAGAACCAATCAACATTCTCCATCTGAAGAAATTCTATGCCTAAGGCATTCAATGCTTGGTAAAATGTCCTGAAAAAATCTTTAAAATTGGAAAAAGTCCTGAAAAAATGAACATCTTGGTGAAAAGATAGCAATAGGTGCCTTGATGATTCACAAAAAAATCAAAAATATCAAAAAATATATATATATATATATCAAAAAATTAAAAAAATCAAAATATATGAAAAGTACAAAAAAATTTGAAAAAAAGAAAAAAAGCAAAAAAAAATGAAAAAAAAAGTGCCTTGGTGAAAACCTGGAAATAGGCGCCTTGGTAGCAAAAATAGAATCTCTGCCATGATGGTGAAAACCCGGCAAACGGGTGCCACTTGTTCAAAATGCTCCATCTATCAGCGCAATCTTGGTCTTTCCTAGCTTTCAGTCTTTCTTTAGTTTGTATATATCTCTCGGTTTGGTTCAGTTTTCCAGTTTTCAATAAGTTAGTTTGTACACCAATCAGCTCAAGTGTCTGTATCCTATCAATGCTTAACACTTGGGGGTAATCAATGTCATATCCTATGGTCTCTAGTATATCTTAGACGTGTCATATCTAGTCAGAGTCCTGAAGCCTCATTTGAGTCAATCAGTCTGTCTCGTCTCCAGAAAGGATTTTACATCTACAACAAACATCAAAACAAACTGAAAATGATCTGTGCTTTTTCATGCTTTTATCTCCTTGTATGCTTACTGATTCGCATTGAGATTTTTGCATATTGTGTCCCTTCGAGCTCTTCGATAATGTCCTTGATAGGATTTAGAGAGTGATGACTAGGGGCATAATCTTTTCTTTGTCTTCTGCTTGTATGTGAAAATCTAACATCTTTGGAAATTCTGGATTGAATTGGTGTCCGACTGTAAGAGTCTCTATCTCGAATTAGATGGCCATGCGTACCTCAACCATTGATACCCTAAAAATTCAAGGAAGTTTGATCTCACTATTGTCTTTTTGAGTGAGTTCTTTCTCCTACTATGAAACGCGATCTTTCCTAAGGAGGTGAACGATAAAGGGTCACTACGGGTAATTCACACTGGATTTAGAATGATCTGTTGACTATTTGATGTGTATGTTAAATGAAAATTGCTATATCAAAATGGACATGATACTCAGGTCATCCTGGCGCTTGTGCCTTGGTGCTTGTATCTAATCTGACATTCTGAAAATAAAACCAATATTCATATGTCCATGGTTGTTTTGACTAGTGGGTGTTGTATTGGTTCTTGAGCATTACAAATCAATATTCATATGTCTATAGTTTCATCGCTAGTGGACATTGTATTGATTCATCCAGTTACCTAAAAGTTCAATGATGATAACAAATCGACACATGATCAGTGCATAGGTCCTACGGTTGCATATCATTCTGCATGTTTG
This sequence comes from Chamaecyparis obtusa, assembly GCA_027943335.1. NCBI lineage: Eukaryota > Viridiplantae > Streptophyta > Pinopsida > Cupressales > Cupressaceae > Chamaecyparis > Chamaecyparis obtusa. The sequence goes on from BSBK01012831.1 coordinate 71,648, forward strand.
CATGATCTCATAAATTGCTTGAAAAAATTAAACGATTCTTCAATCACATCTACTAATCTAACAAGAGTTGAATCATACATGAAGGTTCCTCCAATGAAATAGCAAGTAAAATCCTTTTTCAGGATCAAAATCAAAATCTGAGATCATTCATCTTGTTAACTGCTTGCACATTCGACCTTCAATCATCATAGAAATCCAAAATTCAACTTCACTGATTATCTTACATCAAACTATCAAAATTTTAACTCATGGTCAAACCTAGTCAAACATGGTCTTCAAGACCTCTAAACAATGCAGAATGTGTTCTCAAACATGTACAACCACTTCTCAAATCAATTAACATGCTTCTAAACTATAACACTGAATTTTCTTGTCAGATTTTGATTTTAATCCCGAAGGGGGCATGGTATTGCACATCATTCAAAGTCTGTAAATCTAATTTTATCTGGAATCTATTATCTTTCATTAGTAATCAAGACAACAACCACATCTAGTTGCTGAATCATCAAAAGTCCTCATCGCTCGGGGCAAATCTATCATCACTTGGGGCATATTAGATTCATCGATCCATATCAATCTGGTATTCTCCTAATCTTGTAATCCATATCAGCTTTTCACAACCATCGGTTCATTGGTGTTATTTCCTTGGTTCTTTGGCAACTAAAGGGTTCAGATGTGATACCTCTATCATGGTTCTACTAAGACAATCAAGTCTAGAACCGATCACTCACTTCTTAGCAATCCTAAAGTTTGGAATCACGCATTTTGGCACTTTTTCGCAATCCTGGGTTCATCACTGCTACAGTGAACATTATCTTTGGTCGTTCAGGACCTAGCATCATCATATCTTTCAATCATCATATCTTTCAATTAGTTCCATATCTCTATCATACACAGACTATCTTTGAACCACTGCACTTCGCACAGTAATTCAAAGAGGGGCAAAATGTAACACCCCAAAAATGGGTTACATGATCATTGACCTCCTACATCCTCAAATCGAACGAAATTGACATCAAAGTCCTAACCTAAGGCACATCTAAACATCATCAAATCATAATTGATTATCTTGAATTCAGCATTGGGAAATATTCTTAGTAATATTCCTAATCATCTTAATTATCTTTAATTTAATGATTATTTGGCGATAAATCACATTTATCCTAAGTTTGATTAATTGAATATTTTCATATTTAATTAATTAGATTTAATATTTGCCACTTAATTATTTAATTAAATTTAATTCTATCTATTATTAATTGTATTATTTAATTTTGACAATAAATCCAATATCCTATGAATAATTGATTAAATCTTTATTTAATTAATTAAAGCAAAATTGTCATTATTTAATAATATAGTTTTTAATAAAAGTTTGATTAAATGATTGATTAACCCATAAATCAATTATTTAATTTTAAAAATCAGTTAAGTTGAGAATAAATCACTTTATTTTTAAATTAATTTATAATTAAATCATGCACAATAAAAAAAGCAGGCAACTAGAAATTAACAACCAATTTTAAATTTAAACTCAACATTTGATGATGAGTTGAAAAAAACAAAACTAAAACTAAAGCTCTATTTTGAGTTAAAGCCTTGCTTTTGCATGATTTTATAAATTAAATATCTTTTATTTTTGATAACTCAAAAATCAACCTGAGTTTATCAATAGTGATTTATGGCTTTTTTTCATGCACCTCCAAAGCCCTGAATTTCTATAAAACCAAGGCTCAGCTCTTCATAATTAATCTCTCAAACTTTCAATCTCTCAAGCTTTCAATCTCTCATCTCCATGAATTTGCATTCTCACTCTATCGAATTGGCGTTTGGAGAATCAAAGCTTCTTGCGAATCAAAATTATTGTGAGATCAATTTTGTTTTTACATTCATTAGCTCAATTTTCATATCATTGTTAGATAGATTTCATATAAATTTTTCATCTTATTGCATAGAAAATACCAAAAAAATAGCTTAATTTGCATACATCTCATATCTAGATCAATTACATTCAAATCTTTAATTTAGGTGTCGTCTAGGTCACTGATCTCAATTACAATCTGAGAACATCAATCTCATACCTATTAGAAGGTAGTAAATTGCTTGGTTAGATTAGATTTCAATTTTGCACAATTTGATTATAGCTAACCTCTAATGTTTTACTGAAGTGTTGTGTCTACAGATCAGGTACAATTTTCACACACACAACTGTCAGAGATAGGATAAATAAAACCTGCACTAAGAAGCTTCTACATCTCGGTTTTCACCATGTCTCTCAAAGTGGGATTAATTCTCCTTTGGGCTTGTCTCACTGGCTTGTACTCAAGGCTTATATAGATCCTGTGAGTTCAAAATTTAGGATCTAACCCTTTCATATCAGTATAGTCCCATGCAAAGGCATGCTGGGTGTCTTGTAAAAGCTTGAGAAGACTAGACATCTGAGATTTAGTGAGGTTCTTATTAACATTCAACTCCTTTCCTAAAGCAATCTCAACTCTTTTAACTTTTTCTAGCATCTAGACTTCCACTATGGATGGAGACTTTATCTCATGGGGTAGCAAGGTGTGGAGATAATAAGGTGTTGCAGGAAGCTGAGATGTGGTTTTCTTGGGCATTATTGTTTGTAGGGAATAATTAGGATCATCACAAGATGATTCTTTAGAACCATATTAATTGGTGAGGATGGCTGCTAGTACATCATCTTCTTCTTGTGATACCATGAATGGATTTCTCTCAATGACCATGAGTTTTTGTACAGAATTTGCTTCAAGGGCAGCATCACCTAAGTCTGGCCAGACAACCTGAACAAGTTCACTTTGGGGTTTTGCTAGAGAATACAGAGTTAACTTCTTGGTATTTATCCCATCTGATATGGTCAGTTTTCCCGAGCGACATACAATGTAAGCATCAACTATGGCTAGCCAAGGTCATCCTAAGATTAATGGGTATCCTCCTAAGGTGGCTTTGGGTGATAGGACTATGAAATCCAAAGGGTAATCTAAAGAATCCAAAGTAACAACAATATCTTCAACCATTCCATCTGGTTTGACTGTGGAATTATCAGCTAACTGTAATATGGTAGGGGTATCTCACAAATCGATGATACTGTGTTTTAGCAAAACTTCCCTAGTCATGACATTGATTGATGCTCCTAAATCAATTAGGACATTCTAAATTTGGATACCATTAATATGTATAGTGACCACTAGACTCCCTGGGTCAGAATGCTTAGGCATTACCACTTTGCTTAATATGAGATCAGAGAGCTGGCCTAAAACATGGACAATATCAGGGTATTTCTTCTTCCTTCCAGGCTGTTTGATATAGGCTTCCTTGATTGCTTTGGTATAGAATGGAATTTCTTTAAGGGCATCAAACAAGGGAATTTTTAGTATCATTTGTTTGAGTATATCAATCAAATCAGTTGCTATAGGATTTTCTTTTGGAGGAACTGCTTAAGACAATATTTTTAGAAAAGGAGGATTTTTAGGCACTGGTGCAGTTTGAACAATAAGTGGAACATCAGTAGGTTGGTTCATAGGTATGTCCTTGACATTAGAAACTTTGGTTATTACTGGCTCCTTGGGTACAGATAGTGTAGTTCTTGATCTGAGGTGGATATCATTTACTTGCAAGGAATAAGCTTGCTACTTGTTATTAGGATTCAGAGTTGGTTGAGCAGGAATTTGAGTTAGCTTTTGTGGGTTGCTATTAGCTACAGGAGGTGGCAGTATAATAGCTTGCTACTAAGGTGGAGGCATTATTGCTTGTTGTTGACTAGACTTATTGGGTCCCCACTGAGGTTGTGGTTGCCAATTACCATAAGGTGGCCATTGGCTATTTTGTTGTGGTTGTTGATAGGAGTTATATTGTTGTTCATATGGATCAAATGGTGGTTGTTGCTGATAGGCTTGGTTATAATGTGGCTTTTGGTTGGACTAATTATAATTCCAATTCTATCCTTGAGGAGCAGAATTTTGGGGGTTATGGTTTGGCCATTGACTACTATTATTATTATAATCAAAATTATTCAGTGGGTTTGGAGGCATACCTTGTCTCTGAGCCCATGGATGTCTTTGAGCAGCATAGAAAAATTCTCCATTCTCCTCATCTATGTCTTTAAACTCGATTGGCATTGGATTGATATCCACAAAGGCAACTATTTTGCATTTATAGTTTCTTTTCTTTTCTTTGCAATGAGAACATAACTCAGCCAGCACAACATTTGACTCTTGCTTCTTCCTCCTTGCTTGCATACTATCTAGCTAAGTGGCAACATCATTAATGATGTCCTACTTGAAGTCATATAGAAAATTAGACAGGTCCATTTTGGATACTCCTGAACCACCATTGGACTTATGTGGTAGGTCTCTAATTCCTCGACCCTTCTTCATAGTGGCCGTAGAATAATTTAGACATATATTCTTTATGTCAACCCAATTTTTTTGTGTCATCTCCTCCTGCCATCAGGTCTAGAGCCTCAATACTTCCATCATTCACACCCTTTAAGAAAAGGTGTTTCTGAGATGCCTCATATAACTAGTGTTGTGTGTTATGCTACAGGTTGAACATGAATCTTGATACATAATCATCCAAGGTTTCATCCTCCTTCTGTGACATTTTAAAAATGTCATCACCTTTCAAATCTTGACCCCTACAGTATTCTTTGTATTTTGAAAGAAACAGATTGAGCATGGCATTCCAATCTGCTATAGCATTAGCACCTAACCCATGAACAATCTCAAGGCAACCTCTTTTAGAGTTGATGGAAACAACTTTAGCTTGTGGGCATCAGTGTTATAGTCATAACTCTGGCAAAGTATGTCAGACTCAAAGAGGAAAGTCTTAGGGTCTTCTGTAAGGAGGCCATAGAATTTGGGGAGCGCAGTAGTAGGTACGTTCTTCAAATTTTGGTTACCTTGCTATTGAGGTATAGGAAAATGAAATGGAGCCTAAGCAGCCATTTTGGGAGGAGGACCTGGAGGTGGTGGCTATGAGATAATAAGAGCAAGCAGATTGTCTTGGTATTCAAGTTTAGCAAATAGGTCATTCAAATGCATGATCCCTCAGATGACGAAGAGGATATGTGTTCTTGAGCATCAACAAATATATTTTCAAAGGGTTCTTCTTTATTCTCACTTTGGGGTTCTTCAATTTCAGGATTAAAAAGATCAAATGGGTCTTCTTGGTAATTACGGGGAAGAAATCTCCCAAGCCAGTCTCTCCTTCTATGCATAAAATGCTTGCTTAAGGCTAAGCGCTAAATTAGAGCTAAGAATGCAACTACAAAGATAAGTTTGAATTAACACCATCCCCAACAGCGGCACCAAAAATTCTTCAACAAATAATAGTATCAGAAACCCAGAGCAATGGACTACCTATTTTAGGATTGGACACCCCAAATGATTTCTAAATGGATTATTCAGTCTCATTTAATTATCGACTAGGGACGTAAACTTGGAATGGCATTTGCAAAGTATATGCTTCAAACCTTCTCATTCTAAGACTATCTATGGAATTCAAATGTTTATGCTTCAAGAAAAGTATGCTAAAAATGGTGAGCAAAAGTATTCTAATCAAAGCAGGGAATTGTGGCTATGAACTACTCCAACGACTATGCTTTTGGAACATACTTCTAATTCTATTATCAGTAGCTATAGGAACAACAAAGCTCTACTTAAGAAATACAAGAAAATGAACTCTATGCTAATATAATAACTCACTCATCAAGTGGCCCCCCTTGAATGAGTGAATGGAAAATACAATCAAGATGAAAGATACAAACTTGAACTGAACATTCTATTCATCCATAAAAAAATGATTAGACTTGATTGAAAATAGTATGCAAGAGTTCTGTTATTAAAACTAGTTTATTTGACTAACTCCTAAAGAGTCACATCAGGATCAGTTACAACTCATAAAGTTTCAAAATAGAAACATCATTGACCATGAATAATCCCAAAAATATAGTGCATTAAGAAAACTAAATCTACACACTGCATGTAATAGAAAACATCAATTGACTTGGTTTGCTTGCGAAGATTCTGCAATCCCTGGTTGGCTTTAATCACTCCAGTGCTAGTATGTTGGTCTTTAAATGTTGACAGTCAACACCTACAAAATAATCAATGTGCACACATCCAACCATATACATATATATCCACATCATTAATATTAGGAAAAGGTGTAAGTCTTAATTAACACTCTTGCAAGTCCTACGGCTACAAGAGGTAACTACCCAAAACATAGCTTAGGCAAGGAAACATTCATTAACATGTATAGCTACTACATTTACCATTCATGTCCATGAATTCAAGAAGATATTATGCCTTTAAAAGTATCCACATTTCCATCTTATTTTCACACATATATATAACATATACATAAAAACCATAAGTTCATATGCTTAAAAACCATAAATTCATGTCTATGTGCAATCAACTATTCTAGAAAGAGGATAAAAAGTTCTAAGAAAGATGGCTATTTAGAAGCCCATCACATGGCTGCACATCGTATTCCACATGTGGCCTATGGAATAGTATCCTCATAATCCTGTAGATGTCCTTGGGCATCACTATCATCTCACCCTATGGTAGGTGGAACGTGTTCATCTTCAAATGGAAATGCTCAACTAGTGCACCCAAGAGATCGTGATTCACCTGAATGTCGGGTATATCACGGAGATGTGACAATCCTAACACATCTATATGTGCTGGCTCAGCATCATCGAGCTGCCTGATCACCTCACCGATCACTAGATGGTGAGACTAGAACATGATATTAGGGAATTCAACCTGCAATGCAAGCGACAACACATGATCAATACCTGATTGAAATCATGATGACATTTCATTGCTAAAAATAAATTTTAATCTATGTAACTATTCTAAACATGGCTATCAAACAATCTACTTGGCTCATTTGATGAAAAATAAACTCTCATGGTTCTCAAACTGACCCCTTTCCATGCATGAATCTTTTCTTTTCACACATAATCTTGTGCAAGGAAGTACGGGTCTTGTGTGAGCTTTCCCCATGATGCAAACTTCCCTACAAAGTCATGTAAGAAAACTCCGCTGTCTAGGGTTTCTTGCGCGAGTTCTGGGTGTCTCGTGCATGAGTGTCTAGGGAGGCTTCCATGAGGAAGTGTTTTTAAGCACTTTCTCATGTGAGAATCTTCACAGACCCAAGTGAGGAAACTCTTTTCTTGTGCAAGAACTTGTGAGTTGACTCCTAAAATGTCCTAAAAATCTCAAAAAACTACTAAAATAGGTAAAAATTTGAAATGTAGGTCAAGGATGTCGACTACTTACAAGTGCATTATACGTCAAGGGTCGGATGTGACGCCTCGATCTCTTAAATTGATGTGAATGGATGGGAACTCCAACTATCTTCGCTTAGAGCTCTCTAATCACCAAATTCAAAGGTTGCAAATGAATTGAAATTGACCCTTTTGGGCCTTATATGGGTTTTGACCTAATTTTCAATAGTGCTCTATTTTGTGTAAAAACTTTACCCTTGGCTAAATCGACTGCTCTGATTCCATTCTCAGGATCGAAATCGAAATCTAACACTTCTAGATAACTCAAAATTGTATTTTAAGATTTATGGGACCAACGTGATCAAATGCTTGTGCAGCCAACTTTCTGATGTTGCATTCTTGTTTGAATCACATCACATGAACATTTTTTTGACATCTTCAACTTTTCATCAAAAGTCAACTCTAGTCAACTCTGGTCAACCTTGGTCAAACTTGGTCAACAAGACCTCAAAATCACTTCAAATTGCTTCCAAATCTCCTTGGATCTTCTGTAATCTATTTTTAGTTCTTCTAGATCTTTGACTCTATCTATATCTACCACCTATTAGTATCAATCACCTTTATGATGTGTCATCTTTCCATTTGGCTCCTGAGGGGGTAGGATGATTGCATCATTGAATCACTGAATCAACTTTTGAATCAATCTAATCTTAATTAAAAGGTCCTCATTGCTAGGGGCATCTCATCACTTGGGGCATGTTCATTTTTTCATACTTTACATTTAAAACTAGATATTCCACAATCTCAAATCACTAGGGGCATCTCTATTCCTTACATCTTGTCATCTATCTATTAGGTATCTGAGCAATCTAACTCAGATCCCTAGGAGTCAAGCTTCACTCTAGAGATGGTTCTCAAAATCTATGTATTAGGTATCTGAACAATCTAACTTAAATCCTTGGGTATCAAGCTTCATTTTGGAGATGGCTCTCGAAAACTCTTTGCTAGGTATTGGGGCAATCTAACTCCAATCCCTGAAACTCAAGCTTCATTCTAGATATGGCTCTCTAAAGCTCTTTTTGACCAATATTTGGGCAATCTAACCTAGGTTTTGAAGGGCTAAGCTTTGTTATAGAGACAGTCCTAAAAATCTTTATCAGTTATCATTCAACAAATGGGTATTGGGGCAATCTAACCCTGATTCTTGAAGATCAAGCCTCATTCTGAGGACAGTCTTGCGAAAGGCGATAACCTAACTGATGTCTTGGCAATCTAACCTAGACTTTAGAGAATCAAGCTTCATTTTGGAGATCATTCTGAAACTTGACTTAATCGGTGTCTTGGCAATCTAACCTAGACTTCAGAGGGTTAAGCTTCATTCTGAAGACAATCCTGAAATCTTCATCAATCATCACATCGAACTATTCTTTGAATCAACATGTTGCTCGCACATCAATTTAAAGAGGGGAAAAATGTAATACCCCAAAATTGGCATCTTGCAACCCTAGCCAATTTTGTTGCATTTTAGTCTCATTCTATCAATGTTCTGAATCATTGAAGTCCTATTATACTGGGCATTTCTATCTTCCTAATTGACTCTACTTGACTTAGTGTCAAATGCAGAAAACCCTAAATCTGCATAATCACGTATTATATTTAATTCCTAAATATCGACTATAATTGGCTAAATCAACTCTATGATTGATTAATTTAATTATAAAGTCCTATCATTTTAATTAAATTAAATTCACCCTCTTTAGCTAAAACACATAAAAATGAATTAAATGATATTTGGTTTTTGAATAAATATCCTCATGTCAATAATTAAATTTAATTATTCAAATAATTGAGAAAGTCTATTTATGAGGTCATATTTATTTATTTAATCATATTTTCTCTCCAAAATCCTCTCTTTAGTTTAGAAAAGGAAACTCTAAGTTAACTGGGAATCCAAAAGTCCAACAAGTCAGTTAACTGCTCCACTCACTCAAGAAGCGAACAGTCAACTGTCTCTCTACTAAGAAACTTACCATTCTGAACTAATCTTACTTTCGATCTCCACCATTTGTCTCATTCAATCTCAACCGTCAATTGATTCCAAGATTCTATAAAAGAGCCCTCTTGTTTCTCATTCAAGGGATGCAACTTTTAACTATCGAAGAGCTGTCGCATTATAATCTCAAATTGTTTGCATTCAAGCACTCATTATTTACTCATTTCTAGATTAATATCATGCTTAGTTTAATAATGCATTTTATTTTAAATTATTTTACTCATATTGTTCTTAGATTAATTTCATCTTTCATTATCTCTAGATTAATTGTACGCTCTCATTCTAGATTACTTGCACTTGCATGTTAGCTTAAATCCTCCATTCTAGAGTTATTATGTGGTTGTTGGACTCTTGATTCTGAGAGCTATTCAAAACCATACCTAGATAGGAGGAAACAGGTTGAATCATCCTGGCATGTAGGATGAATTATCCCACATTCATTCTTGTGTTTGACTGATGAGCAATGACTATGTTTCATTCTTATGGTTTGTAATTTCTTGGTCATTTTCTTGTTTTCTTCCATAAGTTCATCATATTTCCTCTTCTATTTAGAGTTATTAGGGCCTGTAATCATAAGAACATCCATACCACTTGTCTTGCATTTTTGCTCATACAAATACTTCAATTGATTTCTTTCCCTAATAAGTTGTTCAATTTTATTCTTATTCAATTTTGAAATATCAATGGAAATATCTACAGTAGAAATAGGATCTGTTTCCCCAACTTTTAGAGTCATCATGTGGCTAAATGATTTATCCAGATCGATGATCCTGGGTCTCTTATGGGGTGGGTATAGTGTACACAATAGTATGGTGTCTGTATATGATAAATATGGGCCTCTAACTTAGCCATACACTTAGGGTAAAAGTACAAACCTGTGTCACACTTTTATAAAGGAAAAGGACGACAACATAACAGTGACATTTTTGTTTAGAATTTGAAGATGATGTAAACTAATGAAATGTGTAAAATTTGTTGAAGTTTACGCTTATAATTTTTTTTAAAAAAATTGAACAAAATTTGATATAGTTTTTTAATTTTTTAAGTCCATTTTTTTATTGTTGAAATATGCTAAGAATCTAGGGTCTAGTTCGCGTCAACAAACTATATGCAAATAATATTTTTTTCCTCTGATTCCATAATATGTTTTAGATGACTTGTATATCTAGTGCATAAAAAAAGAAAGATTGGATTTTGGTATATATTTTGTCTGTTATAACTATATAAAGTTGATGTTACCCGAAATCAACAATTTTTTGTTCGTGTCAAATTTTCCCTATCAAATCTACACCATTTTTAAAAAAAATTATATATTCTTGAAGAGGACTCTCTCCTCTAGTGTTGAATATAAAGTTTTAATTTTTCTGACTTGATTTGTTATTTTTAATATTTTTCGAACGAGCGTGTTCTTAAATGTTAAAATACCTACTTGAAGTATTTTCACCTTAAAATATATTATATGAAATCAAAATATGATAAAAATTACATGACCATAATCTTGACTCTGAGCTCTACAAAATGATATTTTTTGATTTTACAAAAAGGTAAAATTTGACAAAGAATTCAGCTCTAGAAGTTAGAACTTTTGAGAGCCACCCCTTTTTGCTTACTTGGCTACCAAATAGGATTCCACATAGGTCCGGTTGAACTGGGTCCAGTTGGAAGGGGTCCGACCGGACCTGGTTCGGTTGGATCCAGTTTGGCCCAACTATTAGGCAACTAGACATGGTCCCGTGCATGACCAAGCCCCTAAAATGCAAATTTTAACTAAAAGCCAGTTTTTTAAATAAAATCAATTTTTTTTAATAGATTTTTAATAGTTTTTTTGAAATTTATAAATTATTTTAATTTTATTTGTAAGAGTTAACTGGTTTTTATCTTGAATTAAGTGATTTTTAATAGTTTTTTGAAATTTATTAATGATTTTTATTTTATTTTTCCGTATTGCATGTCAAGTATTGATTTAGTGTTTTCAAGTTAAGTGATTTTTTTCTATTTTTCACAGAGCAGTTTACCTATTTATGGTGTTGCATGCATTGAAACCCTTATTCAGTTTTCTTTATTAAGAGGATTTTGGCTAGTATTCGATATACAGGTTTATAGATTTTGGCTATGAGATTGAATTGGAGGATTGTGAAAGCTTTGGGAAATTTCAAGGTTGTTGGATTGTTCTTTGCATGGTTTCTGTTGAGTGGTGGTTTAAGGTAGGGTTTGAAAACTTTTTTTGCAATTATTCTTTGGAAAATATTGTCTTCATTGTGTTTCCAAGATAGGTTGATGATTTTGGAGTGATTATGTTTTTTTTCATTGTCCTTGAGAAATTTTGCAAGATTAGATGGTTGTGATTTTGTGAATGATAAATATGTATATATTTTGGTTGCTTATGAGTGTACAAGCTTTTATATAAATGTGTGAGTTTTTCCAGTTAAGTGATTCTTTTATATTTTTCAACCTGAACAGTTTTTACAATGGAGAATAAAAGGAATGGATTAAGAAAATATGATCGAACAAAGGATGACCAAAAATATCATACAAAACATAATCAAGATCAATCTATTGAAGTTCAGGAAGAACCTATTGATATTCAAGAAGATGCAATTCAAGCAGGGGAACAAATTGGTAGTTCTGGAGGTGGAAATATATCTTTTGGCATGGGCAATTTGATGGAGATGAATGAGGACTCATTTTTCAGTCAAATTTCATCTGAAGAAATGTTATCTAAAAGTACAATTAAAACTCATTGCAAAAAACTTTGGGATGAATATTTTAAAAATAAAAGTATGGTTGCAAGAGCTCAATTATTTGTTAGGTTATTTAGGGAAAAAAAATGACTCCTGTTTTGAAGTTGTTGGGTGTTGACAACAAGAAAAACTCAAGAGACAATGTAAATCAAATAATAGTTCAAAATTTGTAAGATGCATTGAACAACATTAATAACTCAAGTCAAGGAGCTAATTTAAGTGCTACACATAGAGCAATTATGACTACTTTATCTAGTAGGAGGTTGACACAGAGAAAATAAGTGAATGCAATTTCTAATTTACTGAATGTATCTAGAAGAACTATTCAAAGATATATCAAGAAGAAAAATATGTTAGATGAAAACATTGAAAAAAATTGGGTAAATATTTGTAGTCTTCCTCGAAAAGATAGAATTTCTGAAGATGCAAAAAAATTGGTCATTGAACATTGGACCGCTCACTGTCATATTTCTTCTAATAGAAGGGATACAATACATATGAAAGATGAAGAGACTGGTATGAAAATTGCACATCCAAAACATTTAATAGATACAACACAAAGTGAATTATTTGAAGCATTCAAGAAAGAATTTTCAAATGTGAAAATATGTCAAAGAATGTTTGAGAGGTTGCGCCCTTGCTTTGTACGCATAAATAAGGTTCATGAAACTTGTTGTTGTTGAAATCATGTTGAGTTTCATCTATACTTGCAATCATATAAAAAAGTTATGGCAGTTCTTGATTCAAATATGGTCATCCCTAGAAGTAGGACACAATTTGTGAAGTCTATTTTATATGATAAATTAGAAGATTCAGATGAGCTCAAAGTACATTGTATAAAGAATGCATTTAGTGATTGTGGAGATTTGCATAAATTTCCATTGCAAATTGAGAATATTAATGTTTCAACACCAGTTTTGTGGAAAAGATTTGAATACGAGACATATTTCACAAAGAGCAAAGATGAATCCAAAAAAATTGTATTGAAGGAGAGTGAATTTCCCTACCTTGAGTTTATGACCAGATTTCATACTCTAATTTATCCACAGATCCAGCATTGTCATGGTGCACAATGGCAAGCTAAACAGTTTCATGATTCCAAAGATTGTTTTCAGTTACAAGTAGCAATTGTCGTTGCACCAAAAGATCAACTAGTTAATGCCCGTTGCAACCAATAGACATATAGAAGACAAAAGAGGTGGTTAAACCATGTCACAAATCCCAAGGGGAGCCCTGACCATTTTTCCAGCAATCTCCCCCTCAGCGTTATCTGAGGGGATTCGAACTTGTGACCAAGCTCTAATACCACTTGTTACAAGTAGCAGTTACCATTGCACCAAAAGATCGACCTGTTAATGCCCGATATGACCACTAGACTTATAGAAGACACAGGAGGTGGTTAAACCATCTCATGAATCCCGAGGGGAGCGCTGACCATTTTTGTAACATTTTCCACCTAGTTGTATTATTTCAATTGTAGATTTCTTTGAGAACTATACATTTTCCCGTTAAAAAGAACTTAAAGCTCAATATTATCATTTTGATCAAGTTGCAATATTTGTGCAAGTGACCTATAAACATGCACAATATGATTTGGATGAGGTAGAAAGTGATGAACTACAACTGATTTGGAACCGAACTGAAGGATCTTTGATTAAAGATCACTAAGGAGTTGCTGATTAGATATGTAATTTGATTAAATTAGTATTATGTTGTCATTGATGTCAATTGGTCTGACAACACTTATCTTGTAAGTTACTATATCGAAACATCTGAAGAAAGGTGAAAGAGATGAAGAACAAAAATATCTACATGAGGAAGATAGATATGTCAGATGAGGATAAGGAATACATTGAGTAACTTGTTGATGAGTCTATGATCTTATGATATTGACTTTATTATGTTGCATTCATCTATGATGAAGAATAGAGTTGAAAGACACAAAGTAGTTTTATCGGTAAATGAAGTATTTCAGTATACACTGACGGAGTGTAGTGTATACCAAGCACAATGTTAATCAAGCTTGTGTTCACCGACACATTTCTTTGTTAACCAAATAAAATGAATTAAATGATCAGTTTAGCTAATAAGACTGATGAGTTAGAAAGTGTATGAAATCGAGGTAACTGATAATGTTTGTTATGAAGATTGATGGTTAATGAAATTTGGAAGATCTAATGGAGCAGATTGAAATGTGTTATTGACACAAGTGCCGAGGTATGTTTAAGTGGAAAAATCAATGAAGATGATTAAGTGGAAAAATCTGATGGAGGAAAAGAAAATGATTTACTCATCTATATAAGAGACTAGATTTTCATTATGAAAAGTGCCAGAAGAAGAAGATACTGCAGAGTTATCACGTGAACAAGTTTTCATGCATTCTAATAATACTAGTTAGTGAGAACCGAACTGCATAAGCATTACCGAGTGACAGAGAGTAATTATCGATGGTCAATAAGTTGATATGTTGTTGAATCTAAAGTGTTACATTGATTAGAAAGATTGGTATGAGCTGAATATTGATCTGTAATCTGCAATTGTAGTTGTATTAAGGAAGATCGCCTACTATTACATATTTAACCATTGTACATAGTCAAATCTCTTAACCAAGTGGACTATTAAGTCTTATTATGTTTCACTTATATAATGAACATTGTTATCCTATCAACCCCATAGTGAATGTTGGTTGGATGATAACGGTTGGTCTAAAATCCTCTAACAAGTTCACACTTAACAGTGTGTTTTTAACCTTTAACAGGGTTGGGTCTTCACTGACCTCACTTCAGAAGAGTGAATATTTTTGGGTTGCCAGTCCCAGGTGGTTTTTCCCTTCACAGGGTTTCCATGTTAAATCTCTTGTGTTATGTGTTGATTGTGGTATTTGTTTGTTATCATACTTTGCATATTACATGTTAGATTTGATCGGTAAGTACTTTATGTTTTAGACTAATAATCAGTAAAATCATAGATAGTGAAAGTATCTTATGTTTACTGAGTAGCAGAAGTTGAAGTAATTGTTTTGGATTATACATTTTGAATTGGGACATTGGATAACTGATTCACCCCCCATTTTAGTTGTTCTAACAATTGGTATCAGAGCATTGGTTGCTTAGAACAAAGTTTTAAGGACTTCAGCACAAAGATCTTAAGATGTATAAGAGGGAAGTGCCAAGACTAAACAAAGAGAACTTCACACTATGGCAAAGCTGGATGAAGTTGCACATATCTGGAATTGGGAATTCTGCACTAGAACTGATGGAGAATGCTTACATTGAACCAACCCCTGGTCCCCTTAACTCTTGATCAACTGAAAGATAGACATGAACATAATATTACAATGGTGGAACTTGCTGCTACCTATACCGATGCCGAATTTGAAGATATTAAGGGATGCACTACTGCCAAAGCCATGTGGGACAAACTAAAGTTAATATACAATGGAGATTTGAGTGTTAAGAGAGCCCGAGCTGAAAGCCTAAGAGGCAGATTTGATAATATGAAGATGAAGGAAGGTGAGAACATTGTGCAGTACTCAAATAGACTAAAAGAGGTAGTACATACAATTAGAGCATCTGATGGAGTTATTGATGATGAAACACTGATAAGCAAGATTCTCAGAATTTTACTGCCAGTTTATGCAATTAGAATCTCTACAATTCATGAAACAAGGGCTACATCCAACCTTACCCTTGACACTCTGATTGGTAAGCTTACAACCTTTGAATTGAATAACTTTGATAATAGTATTATACCAATTTTTGAGTCTACTTTCATGTCTTCTTTGAAGATTGGTAAGTCTAGTAGCAGGAATAATAAGAATAATGATAGTGATAGCAATATCGGCGATGAGCTTGATGAGCTTGAAGCTCTTATGGCCAGAAGGTTACCCAAAGGTAAAGGAAGGTATAGAGGTAAGCTACCTTTGGCATGCTTTAACTATAAAGAAGTTGGCCACATTTTTGCTAGATGTCCACATAAGAAAGATGATGATAGAACCAATGACCGATTTGAAGGAAGCTATGGAAGGAGAGTTAACAGGAGCTACCAATACAACAACAGAGATGATCGAGACAAATATGACAAAAGGAAAAATGTATGTTGATGATGTAGAAGTTGTGTTTGTTGCTATGAAAGATGATTTAGAGGAAGAAGAGAAACATGAAGAAACAACACTAATGTCTAAAGTAAGCAGAAATAATACATGGATCATAGACAGTGGCTGTACATATCATATGACTAGTGATGTAGAGAAATTTGATCAACTTGATGAATACAATGGAGGATCTGTGAGAATGGGAAATGTTGCACCTTGTATGGTAATAGGTAA
The DNA here is from genome assembly GCA_027943335.1 of Chamaecyparis obtusa. Classification (NCBI taxonomy): domain Eukaryota; kingdom Viridiplantae; phylum Streptophyta; class Pinopsida; order Cupressales; family Cupressaceae; genus Chamaecyparis; species Chamaecyparis obtusa. The sequence goes on from BSBK01012831.1 coordinate 88,030, forward strand.
AGGTTCACTAATGATTAATGATAGAATAAAATGTGGAAATGCATATTGGGTAGATGGACTGAACTATAGCCTGTTAAGTGTGGCACAGCTGAATAACTCAGGCCACCGACTTTCTTTTGAGAGAAAAAAGATAAAAATCTATGATGATGGAGGAAGACTTGTCAGAACTAGTACACAATCTAGAGGTAATCGATTTTATCTTGATATTGATCAATCTTCTTGTTTGATAATGAAGGATGAAGATGCATGGTTGTGGCATAAAAGGTTATGCCATGTGAATTTTGAGAACATGATCAAGATTAGTAAGAAGAAAAGAGTTAGAGGTCTACCTAACTTGTCAAAACCTGATCATGCTATGTGTCATGAATGTCAGAAAGGGAAGATGACTAATTCTAGTTTCAAAAGAAAAGACTACTCAAAAAAGAAGATACTTGAGTTGGTTCATACCGACCTGTGTGGTCCTATGAGAACTTAGAGTTATTATGGTGATAGATACTTTATTCTTTTTGTTGATGACTATACTAGACTGATGACTATTATGTTCTTGAAAGAAAAGTCTGAATCTTTTAAAATGTTCAAGTGGTATAATGCTAAGGTAGAAAAAGAGACTGGTAAAGAATTGAAATGCTTAAGATCTGATAGAGGAGGTGAATTTATCTCTAATGAATTTACTAACTTCTGTAATGAGCATGGTATCAAAGGACAGGTCTCAACACCGAGGACACCTCAGTAGAATGACATTGCTAAAAGAAGGAATAGGTCAATAGTTGACTATGCTAGAACACTGATGTTGTAAAAGAATGTTGCACAGACATACTGGAGAGAAGCTATCAGCATAGTTGTTTATGTTCTTAACCAAGTACAACTGAAGGAGGACACCAACTAAACACCCTATGAACTATGGTTTGGACAAAAACCGATAGTAAGTTATTTTAGGATTTTTGGAAGTAAATTCTTTATTTTGAAAGATGAGAGAAATGGAAAATTTGATTCAAAAGGAGATGAAGGGATATTCTTAGGATATTCTACTAAAAGTAAAGCATATAAATGTCTGAATAAGGCTACAAATAAAATGATTGAAAGCACTAATGTCATGTTGATGAGTTTGATGAAAATAACAAAAAGGAAAGTAGAAAGGAACCAAAACACTATAGTAGATTCACTTACATTGAAGAACTAGAGTATCTACCAAAGTCTCAACCTGTAATAATCGGTCAGTAGGAAAATAATGCAGAACAACAGGAAAGACAAACCGACGATCAGGATGGAGCTATAGAGAAAGCAAATGAACCTGAACGGGATGAAAAAGAAAGAAGAGACCATGTACTGGCAAGATTTTTTAGGAGACATCATCCTAAAACACAAATTATTGGAGACAGACAAGCTGGAATGCAAACTAGGAGCAAAGCAAGATAAGGTACATGTCTAGTTTGTGAATTTGAACCAAAAAATGTGAAAGTTGCATTGGAGAATGATGAATGGATTAATGTAATGAAAGATGAAATAGAGAGAATAGAGAAGAAAAAAACCTGGAGTTTAGTACCCCGACCTAAAGAAAAGAATGTTATCAGTACTAATTGGATTTTCAAGAACAAACTGAATGAAAATGGTGAAGTCACAAGAAATAAAGATAGATTGGTATGCAAGGGATATGCATAGGAAGAACGCATTGAATATGGTGAAAAATTTGCACCTATTGCTAGATTGGAAGGTGTTAGGATGCTACTTGCATATGCTGCACGCAAGAAATTCAAAGTTTATCAAATAGATGTGAAGTCAGCATTTCTGAATGGTATACTTGAAGAAGAGGTCTACATAGAACAACCTGAAGGGTTCGTTGATCCAGATAACAAAGACATGGTATGTAGAATACATAAATATTTATATGGTTTGAAGCAAGCACCGAGAGCCTGGTATGAAAGACTTCATACTTACTTGTTAAGTATTGGATTTGTCAGAGCAAGTGAAAACAATAATCGATATATGAAAGGTGATATTGATGATACTATTCTTATTGCTAAGATATTTGTGGATGATATTATTTTTGGAGGCCAAGATCACATATGTAAAGCCTTTTCTGATGAAAAGAAAAAGGAGTTTGAAATGTCTATGTTTGGAGAGATAAGTTCTTTCTAGGACTACAAGTGATTCAGTAGAGTGATGGGATATTCATCACACAATCTAAATACATAAAGGAAGTATTAAAGACATTTGGCATGGAAGATGATAAACCTATGGGAACACCGATGGCTATCAAATGAAAACTAACAAAGGAGGATGAAACTACAGAGGTAAATTAGACACTTTACTGATCCATGATTGGTAAGTTAATGTATGTAGTTCACAGTAGACCAGATATAGCACATGCTGTGGGAATTGTTGCTAGATTTTCTGCTAACCCTAGAGAATCACACATGCTTGCTACTAAAAGAATCTTAAGATACTTAAAAAAGATAGAGGATTATGGCATATGGTATCTTAAGGAAGGCAAGTTTGAACTAAAGGTATACATCAATGCTGATTGGGCTAGAAATGTGGATGATAGAAAAAGTACCACTAGAGGAGCATTCTTCTTTGGTGAAAGACTGGTAACCTGGACAAATAAAAAGTAGGCTTGTATTTCTCAGTCTATAGCTAAAAAAGATTATGTTGCTGCTGCTACTAATTGTTCAAACATTGCATACATTAAGCAAGTGTTGGAAGGAATGAATGAGGTAATCACTGAGCTGGTGATTATATACTGTCACAACACTAGTGCTATTAACATTTCAAAGAATCCAGTGATGCACTCTAAGACAAAGCATATATCTATTAAGTATCACTAATTAAGAGAACAAGTACAAGAGAAGCAAGTGAAGTTAGGATTTTTTACATCTAAGGAACAACTTGCAGATACCTTTACAAAGCCTCTACCAAAGGATACATTTGAATACTTGAGGACTAGACTTGGGGTTCGTCCCCTGTCTACCGGTCACTAATGTGATCTGGATGTTGCATCACCCTAATCTTATCAAAAGATCACTCATGTTGATGCAGCATAGTTCACACTTTGGATTATGTTCAAGGTTGTGATTAAGTTTGGAGAACTGGAACAAATTGGGATATCAGTATACAGAGATACAGAGACTGCAATGGACAACAAAGAGTTACTTAGCTACTGAAAGAGCTATTTGTTTATTTGTTTCTTTGGCATTGTTGTCAAAGGGAGAGATAAATCATATGAAAAGGAGAGATAAACATGCACCAATGAGAACTATCTAAGGGAGAGATAATCTAAGAATAGAAGAAGGAATAGGAGAGATGAAAATAGCACATCTATAGAATGGTAAAGTTGTATTATGTAATGTTGTTTAGTAATGTAGTGATTAAACATATTAAGCTAGGGAGACCTTGTACAAAATTTGGTCACGGAGTTGTAGAATACATGTTTGGTATGTGTATGGTACATTTCATATTACTTGAGTTGCCATCAATGCCAAAGGGAGAGATTAATGAACTACAACTGATTTGGAACCTAACTAAAGGATCTGTGATTAAAGATCACTGAGGAGTTGCTGATTAGATATGTAATTTGATTAAATTAGTATTATGTTGTCATTGATGTTAACTAGTTTGACAACACTTATCTTGTAAGTTACTATATCGAAACATTTGAAGAAAGGTGAAAGAGATGAAGAACAAAAATATCTACATGAGGAAGATGCATATGTCAGATGAGGATAAGGAATACATTGAGTAACTTGTTGACGAGTCTATGATATTATGATATTGACTTTATTATGTTGCATTCATCTATGATGAAAGATAAAGTTTAAAGACACAAAGCAGTGTTGTTGGTAAATGAAGCATTTCAGTATACACCGACGGAGTGTAGTGTATACCTAGTACAATGTTAACCAAGCTTGTGTTCACTGACACATTTCTTTGTTAATCAAACAGAATGAATTAAATGATCAGTTTAGCCAATAAGACTGATGAGCTAGAAAGTGTATGAAATTGAGGTAACAGATAATGTTTGTTATGAAGATTGATGGCTAATGAAATTAAGGAAGATCTAATGGAGCAGATTGAAATGTGTTATTGACACAAGTGCCAAGGTATGTTTAAGTGAAAAAATCAATGAAGATGATTAAGCGACAAAATCTGATGGAGGAAAGGAAAATAGTTTACTCATCTATATAAGAGACTAGATTTTCATTATGAAAAGTGCCAGAAGAAGAAGATACTATAGAGTTATCACATGAAAAAAATTTCATGCACTCTGATCATACTAGTTAGTGAGAACCGAAATGCAGAAGCATTACCGAGTGATAAAGAGTAATTATCGATGGACAGTAAGTTGATACATTGTTGAATCTAAAGTGTTACATTGATCAGAAAGATTGGTATGAGATGAATATTGATCTATAATCTAAAGTTGTAGTCGTGCTAAGGTAGATCACCTACTATTACATATTTAACCATTGTACACAATCAAATCTCTTAATCGAGTGGACTATGAAGTCTTATTGTGTTTCATTCATAGAATGAACATTGTTATCCAGTCAACCCCATAGTGAATGCTGGTTGGATGATAATGGTTAGTCTAAAATCCTCTAACAAGGTCACACCTAATAGTGTGTTTGTAACCTTTAACAAGGTTGGGTCTTCACTGAACTCACATTAGAAGAGTGAATATTTTTGGGTTGCCGGTCCCAAGTGGTTTTTCCCTTCACAGGGTTTCCACGTTAAATCTCTATTGTTATGTGTTGATTGTGGTATTTGTTTGTGATCATACTTTGCATATTACATGTTTTAGATAGATAATCAGTAAAAGCACAGACAGTGAAAGTATCTTATATTTACCGAGCAGTAGAAGTTGAAGTAATTGTTTTGGATTATACATTTTGAATTGGGACATTAGATAACTGATTCACCCCCCTGTCAATTATTCTAACAGAAAGTCCCAATCCAAATGAATGCATTATCATCAAGGAGGTTCATTTCTATATCAATGATGATAAGGTTCATGATAGGAGCTATGTGGCTCATTGTTTTGCAATGTTTTTGAAGATATTGTGAATCACGAGATAAAGGCTTCACAACAATGGATTTGGTCTGTTGGTTGTGTAGGTATGTGTATAGATACTTCAATTTATTTTTATTGTCATTTAATTATTTGTTAAATTATTAAAGGATGACATGTATGTATGCATGCACAACTTAATTTTGTAGGACAATTTAAATCTACAAAAGCATTTAATTGGCTAGCCATACAACATGCTAGATGCAATATTAAGTTTTTATGGAACTTCTTTGAAAGTGGAGATGGAAAAGGAGAGCAGGATGGAGCAGGAGCATGTGTGAAGCGTGCACTTTGCCAACATGAACTTGCAGGTATAAATGGTGTTCAATTATATATATATATATATATATATATATATATATATATATATATATATATATATATATATATATATGCATATATATATATATATATATATATATACATATATATAGATATATATGTATATATGTATATATATATATGTATATATACATATATATATATATGTACATATATACATATATATCTATATATATGTGTATATATATACATATATATATATATATATATATATATATATATATATATATATATATATATATATATATATATATATATGTATATATATATATATACATATGTATACTATGTATATATATACATATATACATATGTATATATGTATATATATACATATATATATACATATATATATATATATATACATATATATACATATATATATATATATACATATATAGATGTATATATATG